>JAODAL010006648.1:0-131608 GCA_025379985.1 Phyllomedusa bahiana
CCGAAAGAAAAAAAAAGTTATGTCAAAAGGGTGGGGGGGGGTTTGGGTCATTTTTGTCCCCAAAAAAGGAAAATAAAATATCAAAAAGTTAAAAAGTGATACGTAAATGGTATAAAAAAACCCACACTTCAACCCAAAAAAAAAAAAAAAAAAAAAAAATGACCCATGACTCAGGTCCATAGATGAAAAAAAATAGTACTAATTTTTTAAAAAAGTTCTACAACATAACAAAAAACTAGTCCTGTAGAACAGAGATCACATGTCAATTATACCAAACAGTACACTCAATAAAAAGGAAACCCCTGCAATAATAGCACAATAATGTTTTAAAACCAACCACCCCACAAAGAATTTTTGGGTTTTACCCCATCTTTTAAAGCGGGCTCGGACGGGGGCCGCCGGGGGGACCGGGGAATCCCCCGGGGGGCCCCGAGCCCGGGGGGCCCCGAGGCAGTGCCGCGCCCCCCGGGGGCCCGGGCCGCGCTCCGGTAAAGAACCCCCGGGGACCCGCGCCCACGCCAGAGACCGGCCCGGAGGGGGGACAATGTCCCCGGCTCCCGGGCTGTGGGGTGTCAGGGGAGCACAGGCCACTACGGGGGCGCTCCCTGATCTCCCCGGCAGGCTAAGACGCTGGCCGCACCTGCCGGCGCCCCCCCCTACCTGACGTAGGCGGCGCGTGACGTCACTTCACCGCGCCCCCTATCGGGCGGCAAAACGGAGCCGCGGCTCCGTGTTGTTTCTTTTTTTTGTTTTTTTTTTAAACTACCTACAGGGGGGCTCTGGCTACTATGGGGGGACACGGGCTAAGGGGGGCCCGGCTACTAGGGGGGACGGTTAAGGGGGCTCGGCTACTAGAGGGGGACACTGCATGGGGGGACACTGGCTAAGGGGGGCCCTGGCTACTTTTGGGGGGACACTGGCAAAGGGGGGGCCGGGCTACATGGGGGGGACGGCTTAGGGGGCCCTGGATGCTAAGGGGGGCCCGGGGCTATTTTTGGGGGGACACGGCAAAGGGGGGCCTGGCTACTAGGGGGGGACACGGGCAAAGGGGGGGGGCCGGGCCAAGGGGGGGACCTGGCAAAGGGGGGGGCCCGGGCTACTAGGGGGGACACTGGCAAAGGGGCCGGGCTCAAGGGGGGACACGGGCTAAGGGGGCCCGGCTCATGGGGGGACCTGGCAAGGGGGGGGCCGGGGCTCTAGGGGGGGACACTGGCAAAGGGGGGTTTGGGCTACAGGGGACACTGCAAAAAGGGGGCCTGGCTACTGGGGGGGGAACTGGCTACAAAGGGGGGCCCTGCTACGGGGGGGGGCTGGCTACTGGGGGGGAGAGGGGGAACGGGGGGGGACACGACTAGGGGGTCTCTGACTACAAGGGGGGGCCCGACTAAAGGGGGGCCCTGGCACAAGAGGGGCCCTGGCTACAAGGGGGGGCCTGGCTACCTACGGGGGCCCTGGCTACCTACATGGGGGGGCCTGGCTACCTACATGGGGGCCCTGGCACCACAGGGGGGGCCCTCTAAAAAAGGGGGGCGGGGGGGGGGGGGCCTGGCTACCACGGGGAGTCTGGCAACTAAGGGGGCCCTGACCCCTACGGGGGGACCCGACACCACATGGGGGGCCCCAGCAAAACCTATGGGGGGGCCCTGACTACAAGGGGGTTCTGGCCCCAAACAGGGGCCCTGACTACAAGGGGGGTTCTGGCTACCTAGGGGGGGCCCGACTACAAGGGGGTTCTGGCTACCAACAGGGGGCCCGATAAAAGGGGGGGCCGACAAACCACACAGTACTAAAGGGGGGGGCCCTGACTTCCTGCAAAACCCCTAAAGGAGGCCCCTAACCCCTTAACTACCTAAAGGAGACCCTAACTGCCTTATACTACCTAAAAGGAGACCCCCCAACGCCTGTATACTACCTAAAAAACCCCCCTAACTGTCTGAAAGTACCAAAAGGAGACCCTAACTGCCTGTATAGTACCTAAAGGGGTCCCTAACTCTTGCAGCCTATTTAAAGGGGACCCTAACACCTACAGCTTACCTTCGGGGGGAAACCACCTCCCTACACCAAACAAATTTGGGGATCCCCAAACACCCCTACGCCATCTAACTGGGTCCCCCAAACCCCTAACTTACCAATCAACTTGCATAACTGGGGCCTCCCCTTACTCCTGGGGGCTTTTTCCCTTTACCCACCGGGGTGGGACCCACCCAAACCCACCTGGGGCTGGCCTCCCAATTATCCACGAGGGTCACCCCCAAAAAAAGGGGCCTATCAATTACCGGGGGCCTTCCCCACCCTCCAACCCCTAGGATACTGGGTTTTGTCCCGCCCTCCCCCCGGGGTATTTGCACAAGGTGGGAATAGGAAAGAAATGCGAAAATTGGGGATTCTAAAATTTTTTTAAATTTCTGCAGGATGAGTTGGCCAGGACAAGTCCCAGCGGGGGAACGGATGCAGAAGAAAAGGGAATCGGAACGACTCTGAAGAAGAGAAAAGACTCCTCAATAGACTCTCTGGTGAGGTCCCTGAACAAGGGTTTTTTTTTTTTAAATTTTAAGTGATGGTGACCTTAGCAGGTGTCTGACTTCTATGTGGTCTCTAAGGTGGTGGGGTGTTTAACCTGAGCGGTGTCTGACCTCTATGTGGGCCTAAATGGGGGGGGTTGTATTTTTACCTGACTGGGGTCGACCTCTAAGTTTCTCATATGGCGTGTTGTAGGGATACCTGACTGGTGTCCTGACCTCTATGTGGTCCTATAGGTTGGGGGGTAGGTTAACCTGAGCTGTGTCCCGATTCTATGGGTCCTAAAGGCGGGTTTAGGTTATACCTGAGCTGGTGTCAAAACACTAGTGGTCTCTAATGGCGGTGTTGAGTTTACCAACTGGTGTCAGATCACTAGTGGTCTCTATATGGTGGTTTGTGGTTATACCTGAGTGGTTCTGTCCCTATGATGTCTCCATATGGCGGGGTTGTAGGGTTTTACCCACTGGTGTCTACCTCTAGTGGCTCTATTGGCGGTGTTTTAGGGTTTTACCGACTGGGGTCTGACCCATGTGGGTCTTAAAGGTGGGTTGGTTATACCTGAGTGGGTCTCCCCCTATGTGGTCTCATATGGCGGGTTGTAGGGTTTTACCTGACGGTGTCTGACCTCTAGTGGGCCTTATGGTGTTTATTATAATTTTTTGCCGGGTTTTTAGGGGGGCGCGGGGTCAGGAATTTCCCTGATTGTAAGAGTGAGGGAACACCGACCCGTGATAGGAGTTGACTTTTACTTTCTTTTTTGGTTTATTTTAAAGGTGGGAGGGGCGTGACCAAGGAAAAGTGGCGGGGGGTATTGTATGGGTGTAGGGGATTGTAGGGGTGGAGGGGGATAGTTGGGGTGAGGGGATATTGTATGCGGGGGGAGGGGGATAGTGGTTGGGGGGGGAGGGGGATATTGTAGCGGGTGGGGGGGGAATTTTTGCGGGTGAGGGGGATATGTATGCGGGAGGGGGGGAAATTTTGCGGGTGGGGGGGATATGTATGCGGGGGGAGGGGGGTATTGTATGGGGGGAGGGGGATTTTTATGGGGGAGGGGGGGAATTGTATGGGGGGAGGGGGATTTTGTATTGGGGTGGGAGGGGGGTAAAGTATTGGGGGGAGGGGGATTTTAAGGGGTGGAGGGGGAATTTGTATGCGGGTGGAGGGGGGGAAATTTAGCGGGGGGAGGGGAATTGTATGCGGGTGGGGGGGGGATATTTAACGGGGGAGGGGGATATGTACGGGGGAGGGGGAATTTTATTGGGGGGGGGGGGGATATTATTGGGTGAGGGGGGGTTTGTATGGGGGGGGGTGGAGGGGATATTGTATGTGGGTGGAGGGGGAAATTGTAAGTGGGTGGAGGGGGATATTGTAGTGGGTGGAGGGGAGATATTGTATGCGGGTGGAGGGGGAATTTTAACGGGTGGAGGGGGGTATTTAAGCGGGTGGGGGGGAATTGTATGGGGGAGGGGGGTATTTATGGCGGGTGGAGGGGGGTATTGTATGCGGGTTGTGGGGGATATTTTTTGCGGGTTTGGAGGATAAATTGTATGGGGGGGAGGGGGAATGTAAGCGGGTGGGGGGAATTGTATCCCGGGGGAGGGGGATTTGTATCGGGTGAGGGGGGAATGTATTCGGGTGGGAGGGGGAAGTGTAAATGGGGGTTTTAGGGGGGATATTTTAGGGGGTGGGGGGGGGATATTGTATGTTTAAGGGGGGTATGTATTGGGGGAGGGATATTTTATGTGGGTGGAGGAGGGTATTGTATGTGGGTGGAGGGGGGTATAGTATGTGGGTGGAGGGGGAATTTAGTGGGGGGGAATATTGTAAGTGGGGGAGGGGGGAAAAAATAAGGGGTTTGGGGGGGGTAAATTTTGGGGGGTGGAGGGGATATGTATGGGGGGTTTGGGGATATTGTATGTGGGGGGGGGGTATTGATGTGGGGGGAGGGGGGAAGGAGGAGCTACTTAGCCCTGTCTATGAAATTTTTAAAAAGAAAATGTGTCTACATTGTACACACAATACATTCTTTTTGAAAACCGTATTTTGTGGGGAAAAAGGGCCATTTATGCTGAGAGGCCGGTAAATTTTCATGAACAGTAGGGGGGCCCCCGGAAAATTTCCCCCCCGTGGGGCCCCCAAACCCCCCCCCGAACTGCTTAAAGGATAGGCACTGGGAAATATTAAAAGAAAATTTTTTTCCCCACAAAAAAACAAGCCCTCATATGTCCATATAGATGGAGAAAAAAAAAAACAGCTCAGTCCTTAAAGGGTTTCTCATACACGATTCATCTTTCCCATCCCGTTTTTGGTTTCACTTTGAATTCGGGACGGTTAATGGCTTCCCTAACTGCAGTAAACCAGGTCGTACTAAGCAACCATGTGCAGCCATCGGGGGAAATTGAACAGGTCTGTAGCATACGACCAGCCTACAGGGGATTAACAGGGCAAACTATAGCGACCGAGGGCTGATGCACCCAACAAGAGGGGATATCTTAGAATAGGTAGGACATAAAAAGCAATACTTCAAGTGAGACAACCCCTTTAAGGGGTTAATTTGGAAAAAAAAAGGTATTCTGTTTACATACCAACCATAGTGGGTCCAGCCGTGAACAACTGATCACCAAACCAGCTTCAATTTAAAAAAAAAAAAAAAGTTTTCTCTATGAAACAATCCTGTTAATTTGGGAGTCCCACTACAACGAGATATAATGACTTTAGGTAAAACAAGCCCTACTCTTATTAAAGGGGAGATTAAATGAGGGTTATCGGACTGTAATATTGATGACCTGCTGTACCTGACTGATGAGTAGTGTTGCTCTTCAGATTCGTCCTGATTTGAATTTTTCCAGCGATGGCAAAAAAATTGTGAGACCAGATTTATTCCAGACAAGAAAAAGGAAGTCTATCATTTTTGTTTGCATACTGCTCCTGTCTGGAAAAATCTGGTGATAGTCAAATCTTTCCACCATAAAAGTCACATCAGGACAAACCGGCCCAATCCGAATCCAAAGCGCATTACTATTGATTAGGATCAGATTCCTAGCACCCCACTAAAACAGAATTGGGATGGGTTCCCTTCATACTTAAAGGGGTTTTCTCACTACAATGGTTCATTTTCAACATAAAGGTAAATGAAGACTTTTTCTAAATACATTGCTCATTTGATATTGTCCTGGTCAGGAAAATGAGATTGTATCTGCTTTGATTGTACAGAAGTGTTACCATTCATATCTCCTTTCCTGATTAGACAGAGCAGGGAGTGATGTCACCATGGTCGCATGGAGCAGAGACTTTAGGCGACAAGTCCCAACACGCCAACGCCAGTTTTTTGGTCTACTTTGAGCCAAAACCACTTTTGACGCCATATTCTTGTTGTAAATAAACTGTCGTACACCAAAACTAGGTGCATTATACGCCGGTCCCGACACTTTGTAATGCGCCTAAATATGGTGCGCTGTGCGCCCCGTCGCGAAATGCGCCTATTGAGGTCAGGCAATGTGCCTCGATAGGCGCATTACATATACTACCAATTATATCCTATGCGCCGCGAGTTGCGCAATGCGCCTTTTTTGACGCGATGCGCCTTTTCAGACGCATTAAGTTTTCTATGCAAGGTATACCTGACGCCAGTTTTTAGAAATTATCGGACTTGGAAAAATTCTTCTTAACATGGCAACCCATAATTGATATACTCCCAAACCATGTACAATCGCGTATTAGATTGCGTATTAGGTGTTCTTGAACATTGCTCTTAAAACTCTACACCCCGACTTCGCAAGGTGAATTCTAGGTTTCAGCATAGGGATGGAGGCGGTTCCACATGTCTCTGGTTCATTGTTCCTCCCCATACCCCCGTACTCCACTTTCCTTACCTAGTAAATATTGATTGTTAAAGGCTACTTGAAATAATGCACGACGAAACTTTGTATCATTAACCATATCCTCTATACCAGAATATAGAATGTTAGCTTTAGATCCCCGTGTTGGATGGCTACTTTGCGCGAGGAGCTCAATAGCCTTTCTAGCGAACCATCGCTTAAAGATTTGCATCCGGCACCAATACCGACATCACAATCTGGATACTTCTACCCGGATGGTCTCTCAACATATTAAGCTCCTAATCTTAAAGAACTGAATGACCCTTCTGTCCCAATAGTGAGCGCAATCAACAGCTACACCAGCTTCTAAGTCTTCAGTTAAACGAACTGTTCTTCAAGCTTCTACTCAAGTCATCTAACACTCATCCTTGGGCCTTCGCGCGGGGTGGACATCATGACCCTTATCTGGGAACACCATCTAAAGACCTATCTCCAGTGTTAACATTGCTACCGTGACTCTAAGGTCGAATATCCGAATTTTTTTTTTTTTTCCAAATATATTTATTGAGGTTCTCAGCACAGTTAAAACACCATAAAGATGAACATAGTACACAATTTTGGAGGAGGCTATACAGTCAAATTACCACAACCTACATTCCAATGATGCATTGAAACAATGCGGTCGCAGTTATAGGCATTATGCATGAACTTCACATAGCCCACATGTCACGAGCAAAGTCCAAAGAGTCTCAGTTTACGACAGTAGTGACATGCGGCTTAAAAACGTTCCCGGAAAGTATCCGAGAACATAATATCCGCCTACCCCCTGGTCCTCCTAATATACAATATGTGCGCAATAGAAGGTGATGCAAAGAAAAGAAACCTCCACATATTTTTTTTTTTTTTTAGAACTTCAAACCAAAGATATGCAACAGTTAACATCCAACTTCTAACCGCTGCGCCAAAAGAAAGCCCTGGGTTTCTAGCATATTAGTATTTGAAATAGAAAAAGGTCTTCCCTACGTCTCCCATAAAACTGATTCGGGTGTTCGCCCACTGGGTGAGAAGTGTATGGCTCCTCACAATCTCCCCTGTCTTCATCTCCTTCCCCCAGTGTTACCATTATCCCGCTGATTCAATTTTAATTTTAATCTCCCCAAAGTATTGGTCAATTCCCCCCTCCAGAGACCATTTTGTAAGGCGGAACGGATATACTAGTTGGGTAAGTTCAGCTTCATTCAGGAAGGCTTCGATAAAAGGCTTCCAAGTTGTAAAGAATCCTTCCGTTAATGTATATTTTGCCCTTTCTACCTCTGCTTTTTCTAAATTGAGATAAGATTTCACCATGGTCCAGACCTCACCCATAGTGGGTGTAGTATCGTCTAGCCATCTGTTAAGCAAACATCGTTTGGCCCCTAAGAGGATAATGTGAGAGAGTCTACGGTATTTGCTGGGGGCCGGTAAGTCATGGAAGAGTAGGAAATTGGGGGTGGAGGGCCCGTCTATTCCCAGCTTGTTTTTAAGGGTAGCAAGCAGCTCAAGCCAGAACGCTTGAGAGTCCGGGCACAGCCACAAGCCGTGAATTAAATTCGTTTTCGGTTGGCGACACTTGGGACAAGCAGTTTTACGATCAGGGGCTTGGGGATGTGGCGGGATATTGAACCCGTAAATTGCGTGATGGATAATGCGAAAATAAGTTTCCCGCCATTTCTCGCTAATAATTGATTTACATATCTTATTCCATCCTTCCAAGGCAGCTTGCGGGATATCAATATTGGGTAGGTCCACTTCCCACCTAGAGAACATCATGGATGGCTCAGATGGGACAGTTAAGTTTCTCAGTTTGGCGTATAACATAGATAGTGTATGCCGGCTTGAGGACGGTCCAATGAGTTCGTCAAAAGAGTTGGCGGGGAATTCTCTGTCTAGTTTAATGACCCTAGATCTCAAAAAGCTAATTACCTGACTATAGGTAAGGAAGTGAGAGTTAGGAATATGATGAGACTGCTGCAGCTCAGGCAGGGAAGAATATTTAAGGGACCTCTTGTTGTAGAGGTGTCCTACCGTCTGTAGGCCTATGTTCTTCCATTCTATGAGATGGCTGTTTCTGATCCCCTGTGGGAATTCCGGATGACCTAGTAGGGGCATATGTTTACTAAAGAACGCCGGGAGTTTAAATAATTTGCGACAAATCTTCCATGTAGCAATGGTGTCGCGCATTAGGGTACAAGATCTAATGTCAGGCGGGATGTGACTAAATCTGGTGTGTAGGAGAGCGGAAAGGCCCCAGGGAGAGGCAAGTAGTGATTCCAAATCTGTATTGGAGTAATAAGATGTTTCCTTTATCCAATCCAGGCAATGCCTAAGATTGCAGGCTAAATTATATTTTCTAATGTCTGGGAGGTTTATGCCTCCACAATGTTTTGGGGCCATAAGCTTCGTCAAAGCGATCCTGGGTTTTTTATTGGCCCAGATAAATTTTGAAAATCCCGATTGCAGCTTTCTGATATCGGAGTGTTTCAAGAGCAATGGGATAGTCTGGAGGGGGTATAAGAGTTTTGGGAAGCTCATCATTCGAATTAGATGGCATCTGGCTAATAGTGAGAGGGGCAATTTAGACCATCTCTCCAATTCTCCTAGAATTTTCGAAATTAGGGGGGGATAATTTAAATTATATAATGAGTCGGGGGACTTGCCAATATGTAGACCGAGGTATCTAATTGAGGATCTAGCTATGGAGATTGGGGTGATCAAGGGGTCCAACGACAGTGGCGGCGCCTTAGGGGACAGTCTGAGGATTTCTGACTTCGATTCATTAATTTTAAAACCCGAGTGGGTACGGAAGATGCGTAGGAGATGGAATAGCTTCGGGAGATCTCTCTCTGGATGTTCGAGGAAGAATAACACATCATCTGCAAAAAAGGTTGCTCTCTGTTCATGTTGCCTGACCGCGATACCTTCAAAGCCCTCAGAGGCAATGATAGATCTTGCAAACGGCTCTATGGCCAGATTGAAGAGATATGGGGAAAGGGGACACCCCTGCCTTGTACCACGTTGTAAGGCAAAGGGTCTAGAGAGAAAGCCAGGGAGACAGATTCTAGCCTCCGGATTGCTGTAGAGAGAATTTAAAAAAGTGCGATATGGGCCAGTAAGCCCAATTTTATCAAGGACCAGGCCCAGCCACCCCCAGTCGACGCTATCAAAGGCCTTTTCAGTGTCTACTGTAACCAAGGCCGATGATACGTGTTTGCTAGGGTATTTTCTTACTTCATCGAGGACAAGTAAGACCTTTCTAATATTGGCTACTGCCGATCTGCCCTGGACAAAGCCCACTTGGTGGTTGCCAATTAATCTGGGGATGAAGGGGGCAAGCCGATCAGCCATGATTTTGGAAAGCAGTTTTAGGTCCAAATTAATCAGAGAGATAGGCCGATAGGAGGAGGCCTGGGCCGGGTCCTTACCCGGTTTTGGAATAATTTTAATGTGGGCGGTATTTGTTGAGGCTGGGATAGGGGCTCCCATGAGATACGAATTGAATAGATTTTGTAAAGGTTGGGAGACTTGTGGTTTCAGAACTTTAAAAAATTCCCCAGTGAAGCCATCGGGGCCTGGGGCTTTTCCGTTTTTTAATTTTGCAATTGCGGATTCAACTTCCGCGAGGGTGACGGGAGCACCCAGAAGATCTGCCTCCTCTCTTGTAATGCCTGGGATCGGAATCTTTGATAACCAATCGTGGGAGGCCTGATCATCAAGATGTTCATCCTCGTACAATTTTTCGTAAAAAGAGCGCAAAATCTCAGTAACTTCTATTCCTTTAGACTTGAGAGCCCCCTCATGGTCTCTCAGAGTGGGGAGGGGGGACAGAGGGAGACGGCCCTTTGCTAAGTTTGCCAGGAGACGGCCAGGTTTACTCCCAAATCGGAACAATTTAGCTTCCATTCTAGACCTGATTGAAAGTTCTCTCTTTTCACACCAAATTTCATAGGTTTGTTTTGCTATTTTCCAATTATGTTTGGCTTCAGGGGACGGCTGGCAAAGAAAAGCATTGTAAGTTGTTCGCAATTTTTCGCTTAATTCGTTAATTTTATTGGTAAGTTGTTTTTTAATTCTAGAGGCATATTCGATTAACTTCCCTCTTAGGACCACCTTAGCGGTATCCCAGTATAGTTGTGGGTTATCGTAGTGGATCTCATTGCAAGAGTGGTATTCCTGCCACCAATTTTGAAGGACCACATTAAATTCTTCGTCTTTGGTCAAGAACGAGGGAAATCGCCAAATGTAGTCGGAACCCCGCGGGAGGCGGTCCAAGAGGGTACAAGTCACAGGAGAGTGATCAGATATGACGAGGTCCCCGATGTCTATCTCTGCTATCCTCGAAGTGAAGTGCTGTGGGACAAAGATATAGTCGATTCTCGACCATGAGTTATGCGGGTGCGAGTAGTAAGAAAACTCTCTCCCCTCAGGGTTATGTAAACGCCACACGTCACAGATGTTTACATTCTCTACGAGTCTAGCAAGACACGACTTGACGTCTCTGCTAGGGGTTTTGGAGGTGGAAGGTCCCTGTCTATCTTCTAGGCAGTGCATGACAGCATTAAAGTCGCCTCCTATAACTTTGAGTTCCACCCTATCTCCCAGAATTTGTGTTTCTAGTTGTTTAAAGAAATCGTGGCTTCCAGAGTTAGGTCCATAAACATTATGTATAGACAAGAGCTCTTCCGGCGTTTGGATGATAACTTTACACCATCTCCCTTGTTTATCATATTCATGGCTAACTACATTCCCTCTAACACTATTCCCCACCAGAGTCAGAACCCCCGCTTTATTATCAACCGCAGGAGACCCATAGACCTGACCGACCCATAATCTCTTCATCCGTTCAAAGTCTCTTTCAGGCAGATGAGTCTCCTGCAGCAGAGCGATGTCTATTTTCAAGCGTTTTAGATGGCGTAGGACCATTAGTCGCTTATTGGGAGACCGGAGACCCTTAACATTCCGAATATCCGAATTTTAATTGGTTCGTGCTTTTTCATGATTCAGAACACTTAGACATCGCAAGTATTATTACAAATCATAATTTGATCTCTTATGTTTCATATGCATGTCCTTGCCCTCTTCCCTTCCCCTCCTTTCCTCCCCACCCTTTACCCCCAACCCCCGGTTGAAAATGATTGTTTAAATGTGAACATTAATAAAAACAGTTTGGAAAAAAAAAGAAATTATCGGACTTTCAGGCGCACTTTACACTGATTTAATGTGCCTAAAACTGACATAGATACGCCACTTTTCTGACATGTCGCCCTTTATCTCTAACCAGATTAGATTGTTTATCTTTGATAAGCAATTGTTTGCACACCTTGGAGGTCTGTAGCTTTGTTTACTACAGATTAAATCTCCTGCACTTATGTCTTTGTACCACTCAGCTATTTATAGAGGGTCTAAATAAGCTAATCAATCCTATAGAGCTGCCCATATCCATACAGGAAGGGTGAGTCTGAAGCTGGCTGAGACCCTTTGATACAGCATGGTGAGAAAACCCCTTAGTACAGCAATTGGTTGTGGTTGTGCCTGGTACTACAGTGAAAGGGAGACAACCCCTAATTGAGCCAAATGGGTATTTTATTAGTCTTAGAGAACTTTGTTAAACTAAAATGCAAAGACACCAAGCATTACAGTGTTTCCTTTTATTGGAATGTATGGTCCTTAATGACATATGCAAATGAGCTCTCTAAAGTGCCACCTATATGAGGTAGCTACCATGTAAGTCAATATTCAACTATTACAAAACTATTACAAAAACCCATCTGGATGTAGTAGCTGAAATTACAGAAACAACCGAGCAAGCTGCGCTATGTTGTTTCTCAGAAAGGGGAATATCTCTCCTTGGGGAGAGCACCATATAGGTGTGTGGAGTTTTGAAATGACCTTTTTGCCCTCCACTAAGCATCTGCATATCACAAGGCATTATGGGAAAGGAGCTGAGAAGCTCAACTGCCCTCTATTGGATATAACAAATCCTCAATTTGCTTCCAACTCACTGAATCTTTAGAAAGCAAAAGGGATATTAGCCAAGCCAGTATCACCCATCTGCATACAGCTGTTTCGGGATTTTGCCCCTCATCAGAGCAGAACTGAGCGGTACTGGCTGGGTGGGAGGCAATGAGTGGCTCAGAAAGGGGAATATCTCTCTTTGGAGAGCGCACCATATAAGTATGTGGAGTTTTGAATTGCCCTTTTGCCCTTCACTAAACATCTGCATATCACAAGCCATTAAGGGAAAGGAGCTGAGAAGCTCGACCACCCTCTACTGGATGTAACAAATCCTCAATTAGCTTTGCAATTTGCTTCCTGCTCTGCACTGATGAGGGGCAAAACCCCGAAACAGCTGTATGCAGATGAGTGATACTGGCTTGGCTAATATCCCTTTTGCTTTCTAAAGATTCAGTGACTTCTAAGCAAAGTGTTACATCCAATAGAGGGCGCTTGAGCTTCTCAGCTCCTTTCCCATAATGCCGTTTCTGTAACTCTGGAGTCACAAATATGTTTCAGAACAGCCCGTTTGGCTGTTTATGTAATCCCGGCCATCTCTGTCCACCGCATCCTTTCCATATACCGTAAATGCCTTCGATGGCTACATCCCTTTAATGACAAATACACAGGGACTGGTTCCTATAATGCAACATTTTTCACCATCAAAACCCAATAGCAAAAACTTTTGAGAAGATCATTTTTTTTTGTTCCAAAAAACATACCATCATTTTCCAACCTATGAACGATTTTTATCTTTTCATGGTTGATCGTCTTGTCAACAAACATCAGCGAAGCTTACGTGTGAAGGGTTGTCAACCCCGATAACATCAGATTTGGAGTTCGAACGGCATCAGGGCATATTATGAAATTGTAAAAGTCATGCAAGACTTGTTCTACCACTTGGCAAAATCCTTTTCGGAGGCTACGAGTCAGCCCCAGTAAATGGGTAGAGGAACGTACTTGTGCAGCTCTCCTCTATTCATGTCTATGGGAGTTCCAAATATAGCCAAACACAGTCGCTCAGCTACTGTATATTCTGAACTCCCATAGTAATAAATGGGGAGGACAGCCCCAAGCGTCCCCCACCCTCTAAGGTGCGAGGATGAAACAAGAGTGGTAAAGCCCCTTTAAGACCAGACTAAATGAGAGTATGTAGCCCATACACAGAGGATTTCTGCCTCTCTGACCACGTATGGAGAGATGGGGAAGACTTGGAAGTAGAATTAGCCAATGGATTGCTTCTTCTAAGTAGGTTCATATGCAATCCCATGGTAAAGCACAAAGATATAATGATACTGAGTCAAATGACAGACTTGACAAAAGTAGGTCTTCTACTACTGTACAATACCTCTCCCAACCTACAACCACCATAGGTGGAAGGACGAGTAGGTTAAACCATGCAAACAAGTCATTTGCCAATGTATAGTCACCTACTCATCATGGCATCTGACTAACATGGACTACTGATGTATTCACTACATTGTCAACTTAAAGGGGTATTCTCACCACATTAATTAGCATTTGACATGTAGGGAATAAAGACTTAAACCAAACCACCTCTCTCTGCTCCAACTGCGCTGTCTGTCCAACCATGGTAATGGCCATGAACCCTTTAGAGTTCTGTAGCTTTCTGCCTTACTGCTAGCAAGGGTTAGCAAGGAACAGCAGAGCTGAAATGTGAGTCACTGCTGTGGAACCACCCACAGCCTGAACAGGAAATGGGAACCTGAAGCTGTAAAACTGCCCCCAGCCAGAACAGGAAGTAGGAGCCTGAAGCTTTGGATTCATTCACTGTCTGAACAGGAAGTGGGTGCCTGAAGCTGTAGAACCACCCCAGTCTGAACAGGAAGTGGGAGCCCTGAAGCTGTAGAACCACCCACAGCCCAAACAGGACGTGGGAACCTGAAGGTGTAGAACCGCCCACATCCTGAACAGGAAGTGTGAACCTGAAGGTGTGGAATCATCCACAGCCTGAACAGAAAGTGGGAGCCTGAAGATGTAGAACCACCCACAGCCTGAATAGGAAGTGGGAACCTGAAGATGTAGAACCGCCCTCATCCTGTACAGGAAGTGGGAGCCTGAAAGTGTGGAATCATCCACAGCCTGAACAGAAAGTGGGAGCATGAAGATAAAGAACCACCCAAAGCCTGAACAGGAAATGGGGAGCTGAAGCTGTAGAACCGCCCACAGCCTGGACAGGAAGTGGGAACCTGAAGCTGTAGAACCTCCCACAGCCTGAACAGGAAGTGGGAACCTGAAGCTGAAGAACTGTCCACAGCCTGAACAGGAAGTGGCAGGCTGAAGCTGTAGAACTGACCACAGCCTGAACAGGAAGTGGGAACTTGAAGCTGTAGAACTGCCCACAGCCTGAACAGGAAGATGGAACCTGAAGCTGTAGAACCATCCACAGCCTGAACAGGAATTGGGAACCTGAAGCTGTAGAACCACCTACAACCTGAACAGGAATTGGGAACCTGAAGCTGTAGAACCACCCACAACCTGAACAGGAATTGGGAACCTGAAGCTGTAGAACCGCCAACAGCCTGAAAAGGAAGTGAGAGCCTGTAGCTGTAAAACCACCCACAGCCTGAACAGGAAGTGGGAGCCTGAAGCTGTAGAACTGCCCACAGCCTGAACAGGAAGTGGGAACCTGAAGCTGGCTGTGGCTCTGCGAATCAGCATGGTGAGAACATCCCTATAATCAATTATTGTATGGTCAGTAAATTTTTAGAAATATCTGACACCAATATAATCATCTAAAATCATCTATGTCCTCATGACTTTTTCCAAGCCTGCCTCTGCTACATCTGCATGGTACTGGCCCTTACCATTACTTACCGTACTCAATGGCACCTAAAGAATATTAAAATTCTACATGTCCAGAAGTCATAGATGTAGGATATTGTGACCTAATATATAATTAGAAGGGAAAGCACATTTGTGACAGAAAAAAAACATCCAACTTTTTGAGACTTAAGTCCACGTATATGGTGTAGGAGGTAAATGTCGCCTTCTCACGGTCTACTTCATATTCTTTTCCAACCAGTCTCTGAAAGTGATGACTTTAGTGTATCCCGTGTAGAGCTCCTGATGACAGGTCTAATCATAGCCCCAGCTGACCAGTCCTACCAGCTGCCAAGTGCTCTCACTCGACTCCTTTCCTGGCAAAAGAGCAGCGGCAATACCACCGGTCTCCGAGGGACATATGTGGGCAGAGGCCCCCGGTGCCTGTTTGGCGCAGAACATGCTGTCTGTCACACTGACTGAGATTGCATTTTCCTCGTACTGCTGCTCACAGAGGAGGGAGTCCACCGGCAGCACCAACCCGGCACGAATCGTCTCGTTCTTGAACCCTGGGGCTCTGGGATCGGAGAGGATCCTCCACCCGCTGGTGACGATCCTGGAGTCTAGCGTGGCTAAGTCGAGATCTGAGGAGGAGGTGAGACACACCGGCTGGACGTTGTTACTCACCCGGGCCTTGTCCAACAGTTTAATGACTGCAATGTCCGAGTCCAGCAGGATGGGGTCATAGTTTGGGTGAATGATGACTGCCGAGATCTGGTTAAAGAAAAATGGCATTAGGGTATTGAAATACAGACAATCCCCGGGTTACGGACAGGATAGTGACTGTAGAATTGTTCTTAAGTTGAATTTGTATGTAAGTCGGGACAGGTGTATTTATTACATGTAACTTCAGCACTTAAGTTTTTCTTTTAGTTTTGTCTGTGCTCTTGTTAAGAAGATTTCACCTCATTTTCACCTCACGTGCTGCTGCGGCATGCTGGAACTTGTCATTCTACAGCTACTATCTGCTATGGAACTGCAAGTGCCAGCATGCCCCATAAGTCTCCGTTTGTAACTAGGGGACAGATGTAAGTATGAACAGTGTAAGGCGAAGACTTCCTGTAATTTAATTGAAGGGGCTGTCCAGTTTATCGACAAATACCATACCATATTTTTCGCCCTATAAGACGCACTTTTTTCCCCTAAAAACATGGCAGCTGTCAGACACATCTGGGGTCACTTATCTTCATGGGAAACAAGTAATTTGTACCGAATCAAATTTGTCAGATCCAATTCTCTATGATATACACCAGAGGACCCTGTAGGCATGGGGTGGGAGTGAATAAAACTCAGAGGTCTCTGGTCAATTTAAAGTTTCAGATTATGGAATTATCACCAACCAAGAAGTTCTTGGGCTCCAATGCAAATTTTATAACAGGAGAGATTCTTAGGTCCCGTTGGGCTCCAGTCCCTTGTTAAAGGGGTTGTCTCACTACAAGGATTGCTGCTTTTTATGTTAAAGATCATGCAAAAACAAGTCACTTTGCACTATGTGTCCATTACCAGTGTCCTACCTATTCCTAGATATCCCCTCTTGTATGGGCTACATCAGCTCCTCAGGTTGCTATAGCTACAGACCTGTTTGATCTCTCCTGATAGGCTGCCAGCACTGGTTGCTATAGCTACGGACCTGTTTCATCTATCCTGAAAGGCTGCCAGCACTGGTTGCTATAGCTACAGACCTGTTCAATCTCTCCTGATGGGCTGCCAGCACTGGTTGCTATAGCTACAGACCTGTTCAATCTCTCCTGAAAGGCTGCCAGCACTGGTTGCTATAGCTACAGAACTGTGTGATCTTTCCTGATAGGCTGCCAGCACTGGTCGCTATAGCTGCAGACCTGGCTTCTACTGCAGCCTAGGAGAAGCCAGTAAAAACTCCCCTGAATTCAAAATGAAACCAAGAGAACAGGACTGAGGTAAGAGGAATCAATGTAGTGAGACAACCCCTTTAAGACTACAAGCTTGGCACCCTGATATCATACTTTCTAAGTTTTTGGATGGTAACTTATGGTTCACTAGGAAGAGTATATATTTATTTTAGGTACATTTATACATTTCTCTGGTCTTCCTTTAAAAATTAGCACAAAACAGACATTTTAAGAGCCCAAATTGTAACAAAAAATTATTAAACAACAATAATATGCACATAGGGACCAGAAGATGCTTATTTGGGACAAAAGGTCCTTATAATTAGTGTGAAAGGACCCCAGGACCTGAATGTATGGCAACTTATGCCCCACGGAGAGGTATTAGAATTAGGGACCCACTTGATGAGGCTACATTGATGCAGTAGGTGGCATACACAACTTGTTCAAACTGTGCACTAAGGGTGAAATTCATGTACGGGGCTGTGCCAGTAGTCTGGTGTTCTTTCAGCCCAAAAACTAGCGTAGCCCTGTTCTTTGTAATGCACCTGACATCGGAGGGTGTTCTGGAGGCGTCGCAGCACAACCGTATGATTCTACACATTTATGACTGGAGGACGGCAAAACTGGGTTAACTGTGGTATATCTGAGCCTGAGTTGTCATTTTGGAGCTGGAAAGCGCTAAATCTATGTCCCACAGTAGAATAGGTTCATAGATTCAGGCGCATTCTACGCTATTAATGCGCGCAATAAATGATCATCTGGGCACCAAAAATCATACATGTCGCCCTAAAAGTCCTTATTTTGTGCATGTATAAAGCATAGCAGTAATACTTTTCCACTAGTGCAATGTTTGTATGGGTTTTGCATGGGTGCTGCTGGATTTGGTGTTTGAGAATTTATAGCATCTATACAAATTGCAGATGGAGCTGTTGGCCAACTTGTTTGTTTTTTTGTTTTCTTTTCATTTTCATTGCATTGGGGACAGTATAGTATGTGTGATAATGCAAGTTTATTTATCAAGTCAAAAAGAGGTACATATAAGCAGTAAAGAGGGACAAAGGGATTTGGGCCAAAAATAAGGATTGTCTCTCCAAAAATAGGAACACTTGAGAGTTATTCTATAAGGGCCTGTCCATATGACAAGCGTAACCAATTGGAAATTCAGAGTTTAAAAAAAAAAGTCAAAAATTGACTTTTAAAACTGACTGTAAACCATCCTCATAGACGTCACTTGAAAGTCCACATTGTAGTCCATACCACTTGGATTTTCTGAGGTCGTATTTCAAAGCCACCGTTTTGTCAAAATCTAGCACATGTTCAGTAATCCACCATAGGTCACGTCTGCACAACAGTGATTTACTGTGGAATTTTTAACAGGGCTGTGGAATCGGCAAGCCAAAGCCCCGACTCCGACTCCTCAATTTCCCAAACCTCCGACTCCCCTCATAACGGGCTGTTTTTTTTATAATTTTACTTAGAAAAAGGGTAACATGGGCTTTTTATCACCTTATGATACAAAATCAAAGCATTTAGGTAGAACAGACACGACAACAAAAGGGTAAAAATGTTTTGATCTTTTGAACACTTTGGGTAAGTTGAAGAAAAAGCGTATTTTATCCAATCCAGTCTGCCCCAACTTTGGGGGAACTGAAAAGAGACCGGGGATAAATTTTGGGAAAGATATCTTAAATCTGATTTATTGAAAACCAATGGGTTTTCCCAAATACTAAAAAATAAAAAAATTAACATTTTGATTTTTTGGGAGCGAACAGTAAAATGCAGTTACAGGAATGAACCAGAACTAAAGCAGATGCAAAATACTTGCGGGTCACATTTTTGTAAAAAGATCGGTGAGATGACTGTATATAAAATTACAGTAGCCCATGTACAAAGCTGGTGGATGGAGAGAATGGGCCTAAAAGTCACAAGTTCAAAACATTTTTTACCATTTTCTTTCAGTGTAAAATTATTTTTGGAAAAGGATTTTTAAAACACAAAAACTTTTAAAATGAAAACCCGGCGGGAATTTTGTGGAGCCCCTCTGTTTTTGTTCTGAGAAAAAATTTGCCTCCTAAAATCCTGATACATGACCTACATCTGATCCATTTTTTCCAGGCTAAAAACGCCTCTTCACAATTTGGGGTGGGGGCAAAGGGGTGCCCACAGGGCAACATCTAAAACAATGTCAGGGTAAAAAGGGAAATTGCCTCAGCCCAGTCAGTTTTGATGAAGGGTTTGACTTTTCTACTTCCTTTTTTGAAACCAGGTGAAACATTTTGCTGAAATCGTTTGCCCTGGGAGCAAATCTTTTCCCCTGGGGCAGGCTTTGTGCTCCTTCATCAATCACTCCTCATTGACAAGCTGAAGATAGGGAGCGCGCACGGGCCGGGACCAATTTCCTCTTGCTTTTTGCATTGAACTAACTGTACCAACAAATTTAATTTTTTGGGGATCGGAGCGGTCCCTTTTTGCGATCCGATTCTGTAAAATGGGCACCGCCCCCCTCCACGACTCCGATGCCGACTCCACAGCCCTGATTTTTAAGCAGATTAAGTTTTTAGAATCTGGACAACTCAGACGGTAAATCATCCCCATAGAAAAATCCTTCAATAGAAAATCCGAGCTGTGTAATATCCGAAATACATAAAAAAATTTACAAATTTCTATAACCCAATTATATTCCACTGGAAATGGGGATTATAGTACCGTTCAATGTTAATGGGCCAGCCGAAAAAAACTCCGAAAAAAAGGAAAAACGATTGAAAAATACTGGTCGGATTCTAAAACAGAATCAGACGGTGTTATACAATGGTTGTGTGCACGTAGCCAGATTTCACTCGGAAAATGTACTATTGAAGTGAATGGGACAGCTGAAAAACGACCTTTGTGGAAGTTTGTGGGCTTGTCCCCCGGGCCCAAATTTTCTGTGGATTTGGGGTATTTCCCACAGATTTTTTTTTTTTAAAATTTACCTTAAAAATCAGTTTCCCAAAAAAACCCCGAAAAAGACGTATTCTGAAGTGTTTTTTGAAGCATTTTTTGAAGCGTATTTTGAAAAGTCCTATCCCCATTGTTGACTATGGTGATTTTACAAGCGAAAAAGGCCTCAAGAATTGACGTCACTTATTTTTAGAGCCATAATTGCATCAAAAAATGGCTCGCAATTACGCTTGTGGGGAAAAACGTTAATGTGAATGACAAGGCTATTTTTCATTTTACCAAGGGGGGGATTTGAAACTTGTCTGAGGCTGATTTTGCGCCATTTTCTAGTGTGTAAAACGGCCCAAAAAACGCCATGTGAACATACCCTTACAGACGTTTTTTGGATTTGAAAGTCGTCTGTAATCCGACCGTAAACCATCCAGATAGACTTTAACCCCTGAACCGAAGCCTGAAAAAGTGTTAAGACCAGAACATTTTTTAGTTTTTGCCTCCCTTGGTTTCAACAGTTGTAATTTTTTTTTTTTTCAATGACTCATTATTTTTAGGGGCCTCATTTTTTCGAGAGATTTTTACTTTATGGGGGAAATAGTTTAAATTCCTATAAAAATTGCAGAAATTTTTTTTTCTTTTTTTTCATTTTTTTTTCACCATTCACATTTTACAATTTAAAAACTTGTTAATTAATTCTACAAATTATTACGGTGTTGGATCCTGATATTTTAGGGGTTTTTTGTTGTGTAAGTATGCTCAATTATTTTTTCTTAAAAATTTATTTTTATTTTTATTTTTTTATTTATTTTTTTACATTTTTATGTTTTTTTCTTTTTTAAATCCCATGAAGGGGGAACTGTTTTACTTTTTTTTTTTTTACACTTGGAAAGTATTAGCATATTTTACACAGACAGACCCCGGGGCTCTCTAGGGCCCCCGGGGGTGGGTATGCAGCGTTCCCCGGGCCATTCGGGGCACCCGGGTGTTGCGATCACACACAGAGCAGGAAAACCCTTTTTTTTGTGCGCGGTGACAAACTGCGGGAATAAAGGTTAAAGCACTTGCAGGCTGCGCTGGGAACAGGGTGTGTATACAGACCCGTTCCCAGAGCGCTGCGGGGCCCCAGAGCCGCAAACTCCGGTGTCTGCAGCGCGGCAAAAGATGTTGCTGCACGAACGACCTAAATGCTCGATCCAAACGACAGTGGGCGGGCGTTTTAAAGGGGTTTTAAAAAATCCGTCGGGAGTCCCCACGAACGGATTTTTGCCGGACATTTTTTTTCAAACCCCCGGGGGGCCCCGAAAAATTAGAAAATGTTCATTCTTCCGCCGGGCTTCGGCAGAACAGGGAAAATTCAAGGTTTAGGGGACGGGAATCCACAAACCGCAGACAGAACCATCCCCCAAAACCCTGTACAAGATGTCAAAATACTGAGCGGATTCTTTCATCAGAATCCAGCCCGTTTTTGCATTCTGCCGTGCGGACACAGCCAATGGGTGCGGCTTTTAATGCGGATCCGTATCCAAAAACGATAGATATTCCAAAAATGATTGAAAATAAAAAATTCGAAAACCACTTGTACATCCGACAGAAATCCGAGACAAAAAACAAAAACAGAGTTAAAAATCCTCGAGTTCTTGTACGAAAGTCTGCTCAAATTAGAATTTAGAATTCAGAATCCGACGAGTATTTTGTCCTTTTTCGTGTGGTTGTTCCCTAAAGATAAATATTTTTGTAGTTCATACAGATTATGGCTTTTTGCTGTTGATCTAAACAGCACAAGATCGTTATAAGGGGTTTTCATTGTAACAGGAACCTGTTCATACCCCCCATTTTTTAGATTTTTGCAAAGAGGGCAGATTAGGCCCGCCCCAGCCACACCCCAAACATGTACTTCACAAAAAGGGCACGCCTCTAACCACGGCCAAAAATACGTCAATTTTTTTGATTGCCAAAAAGGGGAACTTTTTCAGGTTGATTGTAGCCAATGTGAAAAATTTAAAGGAAAGTTTTTATGTGATATACACGAGGAAGCAATCAGAAATTTTGAAAAAGAAAGAGAGTCGATTTTATTAAAAAATCTTTTCCCCAAATAAAAGAGGGACATTTAAGCACTGAAGGGAAAAGGGGTTAAAAAAGGGACTGTCCCCCCCAAAAATAGGGGACTTGGGAGTTGCTGATGGCCACCATTGTTGGGATAATATTGTTCTATGAGAAAAACCATCGTTCGCAGACCTCAGGGGAATTAGACTCGGAGCAAACACAGACCCCTCTATCCTTATCAGAGGCAACCACATCTATTGCTGTGAATTCAGCGTATATCCTATGGGAAAGACGTTGCCATACAAATAAAACTCCCGCCCCCCAGTTCCCTTTGGTTACTACGTGTAGATGCTCGGGCTCTTTATCTCGCTGTGGGCTCTGTAAAATTTCCCCCCAACAAACTTTCGGGTCGAAAAACCTTGAAAAGGGTGCCTTTCCCAAATTTCAGTCACGCAGTGAGCAGCTATCACCACGGTGCGCTCGTTTAGCAGGGCCCCGCTGCACACCAGGACCCACGCGCCCTTCCGCAGGTTGACGTCTTTCACTCCGTTGGATCTGCGATATAAGGCGGCTTGCCACGGCCAACGCATTTCTGACACACGGGGAATGGTGAAATTTTCCAGCTTCCCCAACTGGACAAAGGGGAAAAAAAAATGGAATTAAATAACTTTAAATTTAAAATTTTTTAAAAAAATAAATAGGGGCACTTTTTTATGGGACTCGCTCCAGTTTGTAAAATTTTTGTCCCAAAAAATAAGGCGTACAGGCTCTACAAACCGCTTTTTTTAGTGCTCTAGGGCACAGGTGTCAACTCAAGGCCCCTATGGCAAATCTGGCCCCCGCTCTTTTATGTGGCTTTTTGAAGCTTAGACACAGCGTTTTGCAACTCACGGGCAGTGGCACAGCCTGCTGCCCTACCAAAGGCACCGAGCCACCCCCAAAACCCCCTTTGAGAGCAACCACAATGCTGTTGTGGGCCATGGTGAAAATAAGTTTGACACCCTGCTCTAGGGTATGTCACATGATGTATTTGCAGGAAGTTTGCAATGTGATTCCCAGCCCTGCTAAGAGGTAGGTGCAAAGGGTATCCTCCAAATTTGCGGGATGTGTTCAAAAGTTAGTAGTGAATCCGCACCCCCAATTTAAAATAAATTCCCGATTTTAACTTTAATTTGGGGGGGTCGGATTCACTACTAACTTTTGCATTTGCAGGAGGTACATCGGCGCATAATTGCGTCAATTTACATCCGCAAGTAGGGAAAATCAAGTCCCCCATTGGGCTATGTACTTAAAAAGCTGATACTTCCCGGGGGTACTGTCGCCCTAAAATAAAAAAAAAGGATTACTAAACTACCGTGCTTCTCCAAAAATAAGACGGGGTCTTATATTATTTTTTGCTCCCAAAACTGGATAAGGGCTTAGGGCACAGGTGTCAAACTGCGGCCCTCCAGCTGTTGGGAAACTACAACTCCTATCATGCCCCCCTGTTATAGATTATACAAAAGCATGAGGGATTGTAGTTTCCCAACAAAGGGCCCAGTTTACACCCCTGGCTTGGGGGTTCTTTTTTACTTTTTCCCCCTGTTACAAACAAAAGGACTGTGCCGCAGTAGATGGTGGATGTCTATTCACCAAGAAAAGGAAGCACCCCCAAAAGAATCACACTCACAGACCCTCTTAGGCTAAGTTCACACAGCTTAAACTGGGGCGCATTTCGGTCCGTATCTCCCCGCTTGCACAATACGCCGCGGGGGGAGATAAGTGACATGTCAATTACTTGCGGTTTTCATACATGTGGCCCAAAGTTTAAAAACTCCATCTACCCCTCTCTTCATCCACATCGTTCCCACCCTTAGGTTGAAGTTCAACCTAAGATTTTTTGGCTTTTGCAAGAACTACAACACCCAGGATTCCCTGCTAGATACAGGCAGGTTAGATACCGCTGCTGTAACCCAGAGCGATGGAAGTAGCACTTACTAGGGGATCGGCGGGGCCCCCACTCCATTTCCCGGTTTTTAGACAAGTCCTTCTGCTGCTTCCCATGCGCCGGTAGAATGGAGATACACATTCATACTGGATTTGTGTGTGAAGGTCGGGACCTTTAGGGAGCTCTCCCGGGGGCAGAGCCGGCTTCTTTGTGGGGTAAATGTCAATCTTGTCCTTGGTGAATGATGACAATGATGGGGAGTAAAGCTGGTGAATAGGGGTCTCCCTAAAAGAAATAGAAAGCAGTGAGGTCAAGGAGGCATCAGAGCTATAGGAAAATGTAAGCAGGGTTTCAATGGGGGAAGATTTAGGGTGCTTTCACACAGTGCGGTTTTTTTGCATTTTTTAAAAGCTTTTTTTTTGGGTGCGTTTTTTTTTTGGGCAGATAGGCAAACAATTGTGCATACATTTTTGCCACAAAAACCCATCCAAAAAAAAAACCCCATCAAAACCGCACCAAAACCGCACCGTGTGAAAGCACCCTAATAAGGCCAGTCATTTGGTTTAAGCACCTGGAGATAAGTGACTTCAGGTGTGACTGGTATTTGCTTATTTCATCCCACTATATAATTAAAGGGACACTGCCATCAACATTTTTCTTTTCACATACTAACAGCACTATGCACCTATAAAGGGGTTTATTTTTTGAGTCCCCCCATGTACAATCTCTTTTGTGACTCTGAAATGCAGCATGAACATTGACCTTCTTTCTAAGAAAGGGAAGATCTCTCCTTAGGGAAACACCATAAGGGGTGGGAATCCGAAATTGCCTTTTGCACTCCACGAAGCATCTGCATACACAAAACATTATGGGAAAGGAGGAAGTCAAGAACCCATATTGGATTAAAAAAAATCCCAATTTCTTTGCCCACTGGGTCTTTGAAAGCAAAAGGGTATTTAGCCCAAACCAGATACCCCTCTGAACACCTTTTCAGGGGTTTTTCCCCTCGTCAACAGAGGAGCCTGCTGGGTTGGGTGATTGGGGAGGCAATGAGTGGCTCAATCCTTCTTTTTAGTCAGTCTGGACTTTAGAAAAACAATACAGCAATAAATACAAGTGTGAAGAAACCCCTTATCTTTTCATGTATTGTCATGTTATCTGTCTCTTTCTAGAGAATGATATAGCAATCATTATGTCATTATGTCACTACCTACTGTTTGTAAAGGACGGTGCCAAACATGTGGTGCACAGCTCATTAAAGGAGGCACCGCGTGACATAACATGAAGGGCACAGACTATTTAGACCGCGCCCTGCATGGATCGGGAGCAGACATGTGGGCAGCAGTGTGAAAGTCCAATCCTCCCCCTTTTTTCTGGTGTGTTTTTTTCCCCCTTTTGTTTTTGCTTTTTTTTTATCAAGGGGATGTATTTTTTTTTCATATCTCGGTATTTGGGTGTTAGGGGTGTGGGTCCTTGGAGTGGGCTGATATCGGTGGGGGGAAGTCACGAGCGGTATGGCTCTCCAAGTTGAGGTAACAGCATGGCCGGGTCTGGCAAAATGGGGGGGTGATCTCTACAGGGTGGTGTCTTTTTTCTAGAGGTGGCTTATGGTGCCCTAGAGTCGGGGGTGACAACTGAGGGTAATACAAGGATGGCGGAGTGGAAGAAATCGGCAGACCTTGGTTTTTGCCCCAAGGACCTCAGCCCCAAAGTTTAGAGTAGTATCTGATGGGTTCCGAATGCGTGGTGTGTTAGTTAACTCCTTAACGACCATGCCCTGTTCCCAGCGCAGCTCCTGCGAGCACCAGGGAGCGGGGGAACCTCCGCACCCCGGTGCTTTAACCCTTTGATTGCCGCAGTTCATCAAAGGGTTTCCCCTGCTCTGTCTGGTGATCGGGACATCCGGTGACCCGACAGAGCCCGGCGAACGGCTGCACAGGCATCCCTAGAGACCTAGAGTAGCCCCAGGGCTGTCTGTGTAACAAGCCAGTGATCAGGGCACACTGTGAGCTGCCCTGATCACTGCCTGTGTCAGACTGACACAGATTATAGTGTATTAGCATATATGAATATGCTAATACATTACTAAGTGTAAAAAAAAAAAAAAAAGAAAAAGTAAACAGTTCTCATGGGATTTTAAAAAAAAAAGAGTAAAAAACAAAAAGTGAAAAAAATAAAAATAAAAATAAAAAACAAAATAAAAATAAATATTTAATAAAAAATAATTGTGCATACATTACACACACAAAAAAACCTACACATATTAGGTATCCACATGACCTTAATAACCCGTAGAATTAATCTAACAAGTTATTACGCGTGAAATGTGAATGGTGTAAAAAAAAAAATGGAAAAAAAAAATCGTAAATGAAAAAAATTCTGCAATTATTTATAAGTGAACTTAAACTATTCCCCCATAAAGTACAACTTGTCTCGAATAAAACGAGGCCTCATACAACTGCGTCATTGATAAATGAAAAAGTTACAACTGTGGAAACGCAAGGAGGCAAAAACAAAAAAAAAATGTCATTAAGTACTTTTCAGGCGTTTGGCTTAAAGGGGTTTTGCCACGATGTAATGTTGACGTGGGATCCTCCAAAATGGGTATTTAATCACTTTTCTAAATATATGTGATTACAAAAATTGCGTTGGAGAGCTACCCTTTCCCTTACATCCCCTTTGGTTACTTAAAAGTTTGTATTAGAAGGCCTAAAAAAGAGTGTGGGGGCTTGCGCAGAGAGAGCTTTTTAAATCTTAGATGAGCTGCAAAATTTTTAAAAGGCCGGGGTTAAAATATGTTGTCTTTTGTATACAAAATAAACTTTTGTAGTGTATTAATCCCTGCTTTATCTATGAAGAGAACAAAAGGGTTTAAGTGTGTGGAGAAAAGGGTTTGTCTTTTGTTAAGAATCCACAAGTTGTAGTTTGATTATTTCGTGAACATGCCCAAAAAGATCCCTTATGCAGCCGGCGTCTCTTCTCTTTCAGCTCCGGATTTGTTTACATTGTTCTTAGAGATAAGGCTCCCCCGGGAAAAAACCTTTAAAGGGGTTTTTTATGTTTATGATATGTATTGAGGTTATTTATTTGTTCATATTTTGTTTGTTAATAAAACGGCTGCTGTGGCCAATTCGTTTCCTGATTTAGGGTAAGAAGGTTGTGAAATACGGGGGTGGTGAGTGGATATAAGTGGATATAAGGGGGCTTTTCAAAACAGCGCGTTTTGTGCAGTTTAACGTGCTCCATTAAACTGCCTTTACTAAAAAGGGAAAGCTTCTTTCACTTTTCTAAACTGTTTGGAAAAATGAGGAATAATTTTTGTGTGTTGTATCCCAAGACGTCAACCAGTCATTGGTTTTCTTACTTGAAAAACCTTTCCGAACAATTTTGACAACGGGAAAAAAAAAACGTGGGATTAAAGGGGAGTTTAATTGGAGAGCAGCTAAAACGCCCCAAAACTCCCGTTGAAAAAACCCCAAAAAGGGAAGTTAAGATCGGATAAAATTGCATGGGGGGGGAGCATAGGCGATGCACGGGCTGGATACATTGAAAAGAAACATTTAGTAAAGTGGATTAGCTCCCCGCTATGAGGGGGGGTTACTCAAGCCTTTTTTCACAGCTGAAAAAAGGCAAAATTTTTACTAATTTTTTGTGGGTTGGACTGCTGAAATAAAAAAAAAATACTGTCAAAAATTCTTTCAATTTTTTTTTAATTTTCATAAAATTATTCCTTTCTGGTGGAAGTGTCCCTTTTCCCTTTTTTGTTTTGCTGAAATGCGTCATTTTATTTTGGATATTGCTGGTTGTAGCTTTGCACTTTGGATTCGGGTGAATTGCAAAATTTAACCATATCTAAGTTTTGGATTTAGGTAACTAAACAAATTTTTTGAAAATCTTTTTTTTTTTTTTAAAAAAAAGACCATAACGCCTATGTTATGGTAACTGGAAGTGACATTGGAAGGGACCTCAGATGTTGAACTCCGTTATTCCACCTAGAAATATATCACTTAAACTGTCAGACGGGTGTTACCAACTGGGGGTGTGTCCCTGACACACCCTGAAAAAAGGAAAAATGAGCCCACCCGACAGATTCATGATTATTTTAGGAGGAAAAAAGAGAACAGCACAACACGAATATAAGAGAAAGGCTGCAGAAAGTTATCTCACAGGGAACACAAGGATTTACTACACAACAAATGGAGAGGCCCCGGTCGTCTTTAAGCTACACATTTTACTTTTTAAAATAAGCAAACCCCTCACTTTTTTATAAAGGGTGAGCCGTTCAGCTTCCTGCATCATCTCTCGACTCTTTGCATTCATTCCATACATCTGCTCGGCTATTATCTATCACAGGATCACAGCATCCAAGACAGAGACAGATTATACACGGAGCGATAGAGCAACCAAGACACAAAATGGATGACATAAGAGCAGATTATCCCTAACATGCACAATCCTTTTTTTTAAGATACAACAATGGTATTTCTGTTTCCTAATAGATCTGGGCTTAAAAAATTCGACCCTGACAGGGGGGTGTAATACTCCCCGCGACGAAACCTGCGATGACAGCACTTTCTGACGCACCAGATCAGGAATCTTGGGCTCCCGACAAGCTGAAAGAAAGATGAGAAGAATTCTGGTTTACTTGATATCTCCAATCCTATGTGACAAGGAACATTGAGAGATGAAGCAAGCGAGCTAAACAGGTAAGTTACCACAGCAATAGCGAAACAGCAAAATCGCCTAATATTTGGACCCAGGCAAGTATGCCTCTCCTAATCAACCCAAAAAAGCTGAATGATAAAATTCTGTCTGTTTGTAGACACCACTAGGGGGAGCTCAGTGCATACAGATGTATACAGCTCCCTCCGAACTCAAAAAATTCACCTCACCCTCAGGTAAATAATTCATCAACTCATCCAGTGGGCAAAGATGATCTAAAGGAGATCTACAAAGTCCACTTTCACAACAGTATTACTAGTGCATCTCAAAAAATTTGAATATCACTGAAAAGATCATTTAAGTCAAATAGAGAAACCCCTTATTTTTAGATCATTACAGTATAAATTTAAAGGTTTAATAGAAACATTTGTGAGCCCTATAGCAAAAAAAAAGATAGTCCTGGAGAACCCCTTTAATTTTCAATGATATTAAAAATTTTTTTTTGGGGACTAGTATATCATTTCAATGGGCAAAAGATTATTGGCAGAGAATTGTTTGCAGCGGGGTTTCCTTGTCTTAAAAGCAATAAAAACTTGAAAAAAAAATGAAAGGGGGTTTTTTCCCTACAATTTTTTAGCTTCTAACAATAGGGTCAATAATTGAAGACTTTTTTTTAAATACATTGCTTTTATCTCCTCTTAGAACTCACACGTTTCTTTGGTTACCGACCATCTCTCTCCATCTCTATCTCTTCTGTCTCTTATCTCTCATTGCTCAGTCATTCACTCTGACCACCTCCTGCAGAGCCCTATCTCCAGTAACTGACTTTGAAAGCTTCTCGTTTAGCTAAGTAAACACTCTTTGGAGCTCTGTAACCTTGTGCACTACACTTTATAAATTTCCTGCACTCATGTCAGTGTAACAGGATCATTTAGGAATAGCAAAGCTTATATGTCAATCACTGCTATAGACATGCCCACAGCTTGAAGGGTATATACATTTTTAAAACTGGCTGTGGCTCTGTGAAACTGCGTTATGAGAAATTAGGTTGTCCAGTTCTTTTTTTTTTTTTCTTGTAGCTCCTGAAGCTCAGTATGACATAAACAGTGCTTATTGAATTCACCTGTATAAAAGATTGTGTGATTTAACCCTATTTATGCTCTAAAAACCCCTTAGCCTCATAAAAAGCCACCATTATAATAAATGTTTGGGCCTAGGCGCTTCCAATTACACCACTGCTCCACAGGGGGCGGCAATGAGCACAATAGAAAGCTCCTCCCAGGGAAAACGGGAATGTTATTCTATACTCTGTCCTGGGGCATGATGGGAATGAGGTGCTTTTCTCATGACTTCACTTAGGATTGCAGCACATGCCATTAGTGTTTTTATCAGCTAGGGCCGGAGTTGCCCTTTAAGCATGTTTTTCAGATGATATTTAGCTATTACCCTGAAATGAAAATGGAATCACACAGACAATATCCACTTTCCTTTGTCCAAAATGGCCGGTAAACCGGAAAAGGAGCCCCGAGCACACCAAAAAGAGAGCGAGCGCCCGCTTTTTTAAACCCCTGTATGCAATCTGTCTCTTTCGGGAGCCGTGCAAAAAAAGGGGGTTCCCTTATTCTCATAAAGGGCGACACACAGAAGGTTAGTGAAGTCTACACCGATGACGCTGTTATATGCAAGGACATCAGTTGACATAAAGATCACATCAAGGAACTTTAGCATACATGCCAACTCTCCCGATTTGGGCGGGAGGTTCCCGCTAATGGGGGTCACTTCGCGCCCACCACCACCCCCCCCCCCCCTCGGAAGAGACAGCGAACCTCCCGCCACCAGCAGGCAGTGGGGGTTCTTTAAATACCACGGGCCAGACTAGCTCAGGACGTCCTCCGGCCCGTTCCTCAGGCGTGGAGGCGGGCACCGTCACCGAGGGGGGGCCGGGCCACCCCCTCACCCCCCCGCGATTTTTTACTGACCTGTGCGGCCCCACGAGTCAGTCAGCAGTGCACACACTTTCGTGCGGCGCCCGGGACCGGGGGGGCGGGAGGGGTCTTCCCCTTTCCCCCTTTTCCACTGTAGTACTACGTTCGGTGGCGCTTACATACAGATTTTAGTTCCCGGGGGGATGACGCCAGCTTACTACACCCCCTGCGACACTGAGTCTCCTCGGTCGGCAGCCTCAACCGGCCCAGGAAATCCCCGGAGCTGGACGCGCTGCAGGGAACCTGGTGAGTAAGTAGTTTTTATTTTTTTATTTTTATTATTTACTATGTATAGGGGGCACTACCTGGCTACAAGGGGGGCACTACCTGGCTATAGGGGGCACTACCTGGCTACAAGGGGGCACTACCTGGCTATAAGGGACACTACCGGGCTATAGGGGACATTACCTGGCTATAGGGAGCAGTACCTGGCTTAAGGGGCACTACCTGGCTATAGGAGGCACTACCTGGCTACAAGGGGGCACTACCTGGCTGAGGGCTTACAATAACAAAGGTTGCTTCGTCGAAGTATAGAGGAAAGAGGATTTTACCGTCATTATAGACGGGGATTCTTTACTGTAAGAGCAGTGACACTATGGAGCTCATGGCCACAAGAGGTTGTGATGGTGGATTCTATAATGTAAGAGTAGTGACACTATGGAACTCATGGCCACAAGAGGGTGTGATGGTGTATTCTTTACTATAAGAAAGTTGACACTATGGAGCTCACGGCCACAAGAGGTTGTGATGATGGATTCTTTACTGTAAGAGCAGTGACACTATGGAGCTCATGGCCACAAGAGGGTGTGATGGTGGATTCTATAATGTAAGAGTGGTGACACTATGGAGCTCATGGCCACAAGAGGGTGTGATGGTGGATTCTTTACTGTAAGAATGTTGACACTATGGAGCTCACGGCCACAAGAGGTTGTGATGATGGATTCTTTACTGTAAGAGAGGTGACACTATGAAGCTCATGGCCACAAGAGGGTGTGATGGTGGATTCTTTACTGTAAGAGCAATGATACTATGGATCTCACGGCAACAAGAGGTTGTGATGGTGGATTCTTTACTGTAAGAGCGGTGACACTATGGAGTTCATGGCCACAAGAGGGTGTGATGGTGGATTATTTACTGTAAGAGCAATTACACTATGGAGCTCACGGTCACAAGAGGTTGTGGTGAGGTTCACGTAAAGAAAGGTGCACTTTTTAAAAAATTATGCCAAAGAGGGTGTTAGGGATTATTATGAAAAAATTATAGGATCTGGGAAAGATTATTTTTCTCTTCTATGGGGCAATTGGCATCCGTCTCTTAGGGAATTTTGCCTTCCTCTAGATCAACACAGTAGTATTAAAGGATGAACTTAAAGGACCTGTGTCTTTTCCTAACCTTATCTACTAAGTTACTATGTATGTAATTACTCATCAATTAAATTTGGTATGGCCACAACTTAGAATGGGATAATTTACTCCAGGAGTCCTATAGCAACCTTATGGGCTTCCTGTATAGTAGGTCTGTTGAATACAATGCCCTTATGCTAAAAAACCTGCTTCTGGGATCCTCACCAATCAGCAGTAAACTATGTGAATCCCGGCCGCAAGTATTCAATTTCCCTTTAGCACCACCACAGACAAAATGAAGTATTACATCGTTCCTATTAAATTAACGAGATGTCTATGTAATACATGGGTGAGCCAGGTCACACTTTGGGCCACATGTATGAAACTGTTTATGTCTAAAACTCTAGTAACCTATGGGCAAAAGAGTGACCTAAACAGGTTCATACATGTGGCCCTTTGTTTCACTATAGATACATGGTCATCAGAGCTGGGACGACGGGTAGGCAGAGGTAGGCGATCGCCTAGGGCGCCTACCTCTGCCTGTCCCTAATGGGCGCAGACAGGGGCCCCGCACCTCCCGGGCTCCAGGCCGCTGCCATGGGCCTGGAGCACCGACTGGCCCTGCCGCCCTTCAGCTGCATGTGCGTCCGCTGGACGCCCATACAGCTGAGGGTTTCTGCGGAGCAGAGAGCGAGCGCTCCCTGCTCCGCAGACAGTGTCGGACCCGCTCACCGGAGGATCGCTGGATCCTCCGCAAGGCCACGGTCCGACACAGCGGGGCCGCCGGGTCCTCATAGCGCTGAGGACCCGCCGCGGCCCCGTGCGCCTCAGCTGGGCAGCGTCGCGATGAAGTGATGTCATCGCGATGCTGCCTCTCCTCGGCGCACAGCGCTCATAGCTTGCGCCCGAGGATGCTGCCGGAGGAGCGCGCGGCCGGTAAGAAGAGGAGCATGCGGCCGGGAAGCAGGTAAGGTAAGTATTAAAGTTGTTATTTTTAAGTGCCTGACTGCCTCTATATGCCTGCCTCAGTGCCCCTATATATGTCTGCCTCAGTGCCCCCTATATATACCTGCCTGCCAGAGTGCCCCTATATATGCCTGCCTCAGTGCCCCCTTTATATACCTGTGCCCTTCCTGTGGACCCCTATATATGCCTGCCTCAGTGCCCCCTATATACCCCTGCCTGCCCATGAGTGCCCCCTATATATGCCAGACTAGCCTGCCTCAGTGCCCCTATATACTCCTGCCTGCCAGAGTGCCCCTATATATGCCTGGCTCCGTGCCCCCTATATACTCCTGCCTGCCAGAGTGCCCCTATATATGCCTGCCTGCCTCAGTGCCCCCTATATATACCTGCCTGCCAGAGTGCCCCTATATATGCCTGCCTCAGTGCCCCCTATATATGCCTGCCTGCCAGAGTGCCCCTATATATGCCTGCCTCAGTGCCCCTATATATACCTGCCTGTGTGCCCCTATATATACCTGCCTGTGTGCCCCCTATATATACCTGCCTGTGTGTCCCTATATACCTGTCTGTGTGTCCCTATATACCTGTCTGTGTGCCCCCTATGTCTATATATACCTGCCTGTGTGCCCCTATATACCTGCCTGTGTGCCCCCTATATCTATATATGCCTGCCTGTGTGCCCCTATATACCTGCCTGTGTGCCCCTATATACCTGCCTGTGTGCCCCTATATACCTGCCTGTGTGCCCCTATATCTATATGCCTGCCTGAGTGCCCCTATATCTATATACCTGCCTGAGTGCCCCTATATCTATATACCTGCCTGAGAGTGCCCCTATATCTATATACCTGCCTGAGAGTGCCCCTATATACCTGCCTGAGTGATCCTATATTTATATATCTGCCTGTCTAAGGGTACAATATCTATATACCTGCTTGACTGAGAGGGAATATCTATATACCTGCCTATCTGAGGGGACGTATATACCTGTCTAACTGAGGGGACTTATATACCTGTCTAACTGAGGGGACTGCTATACTTATAAATAAGGAGTTACTGGAAATGTGAGGATTCTAAGATATTTGTGTCCAAATCTGCAGGGATGAGTCGTGGCCGGGAGCAATCAGCATGAAGGTGTGAACCGGATGGAGAAGAAAAGGGAAGGTGAACGAAGCTGATCAGATATGATGTCTCCTGTGAGTCACTAAATGTAACTGCAGTGTAATCACTTATATGTCTGCAGAGCATCTACATACAACTAGTATCTACCACTATCTGGTCACTGTATGGCGGTGGTATATGTAATCAGAGCCTGTGTACAGCTGATAGTCACATGTGGGGGTCGCGTTCGGTCAGGGTCTGGCAGGATTATTTGATCCTTAAGTAGTAATAGTTTTGGGTCTTGGTTTTGTAGGAGTGTTTTTAGTAACAATCACTTGTCTGGTAGATTTGCTCCATGTGTAGGTGGATTTTTGGTGGCTGTTATTTAGGGGTATTACACTGTCAAATGGAGGGGAGCACTTTTGAAAAAGCAAATTTGTCAGGGCTGATTTTCATTGTTCAGTGACTGCAGAGCTGATGGACAAGATCTTGTGGAATTTGCAGAAAAATAGTGACAGGAACAGAAGATTTTTCTATGTAACAATATACCCGCAGTTCACGATGTGGCATGAAAAATTCTGTTAGGACCCTAGCAACGCCCCTGGGTGCAGGTATGACTGGTAAGAAGTTACTAAGTGGGAGAGAGTAACTGGTGCAGGGGACAGACTGGTGCAGGTGGGAGAGAGTAACTTGTGCAGGTGGGAGAGAGTAACTGGTGCAGGGGAGAGAGTGGTGCAGGGGAGAGAGGGCCTGGTGCAGGGGGGGGGGGCGAGAGGGCCTGGCGCAGGGGCGAGAGGAATTGGGGGGAGTGCAATTTTTTGGGGAGCGAGGGAGGGGGGGAGGGGAGGGGGTGCCATTGGCTGTACTTGCCTTGGGCACCAAAATGCCTTGTCCCGGCCCTGATGGTCATTAGAAAAATATTGGTCAAATCAACAAATAATGCATTTGGTGGTTTCCTGACCGACAATGGCAGAGTCTTATCTTCATATACAGAACACATGCACTCACGGTTAGTAGAAATAGCGGTCAGCTGAACAAGCCTTCGCTATCTTAAGTGTAAAGCTATCTATAGATTAAAAAATGGACATGAGCTGTTCGACTTTTTTTTTCTTTGAAAATGATAAGTGTTGTCAGCAATGATCTGTACTCAGGGGAAATCACTTTGTACTACTGGTAGATATAGATCACTGGTTGTAATCTATAATGTAATAACATGTCTTGTTCATATTTAGGTGACAATTGACAACTTAGTGCACTCAGCTGGTGGACTATGGAAAAAGAAGCAAATGCATAGACATCAGTTTCAACTCCTTACCTGCGCTGTATCTACAGATAGAAGAACCATTATAAAAAGCAGTCCGGTTTGGTTACCAAAGTTTCTTATTGCAGAAGTGTTTGGGTCAAAGTTGAGCGCTTTGGTTCGGTTCAGACAAAATTGATTGTTGACAAATCACCAAAAACTTAACGTAATTATAACTCCATCCATTAGGATACCCTCATGTGATACTGGATGGGAAATGACGACAAAGTGCAAGCGCCATGGGATCAGAGGTGACAGGGAAAGGTCAGTTAAAGGGGATTTGCCACAAAGTAAAATTGATGTGGGAAATTTTCAATAAATAGTAAACATTTTCGCCGTTCATCTTGATTAAAAATTCTGCACCGTTTTTGTTTTAGCTGCTCCTTTAGTGATCCATAGTGTACAGCTCATCTCCAGGGGATACGACCAGGGCTGAGAGCATCTCAGTCCTGGCCGCACATGCTCAGACATCACCTCTCCTCTCACGCAGCTACTATCAGTCTCTTCCCTGCGTAGTAATCACACACAGTCTGTCAGGGCTAGGCTGTGCTCAGGCTCTAGGGATCTGCAGGCTGCAGCAGCTGATGCACTATCCCACCCTGATACACTTGCTGCTGACAACTCTGTGAGTGACAGGGGCCCAGCCACTCCTGACAGGGAGCGAGTTGCACCAGCCAATGGGAGGACCCGGAGGCCGCTCCAATCAGCTGCAGGGGCGGTATCCAGGAATCCCATTTAAACTCCCTGAAGGCTGTGTGCTGCACCTGTGATATTCCTGGCTACCTTGTTATTTGTTTTTGTGTTTGCTTATCCGTATAACTGACCCCGGCTTGTTCTCCTGACCCCGGTTTGTCTCCTGATCTTGTACTCGTCTCCGTTCGTGTTTGACCTCGGCTTGTTTACGTTTATCCCTCTGGTTCTGATTTGTGGCTTTGGCGTTCCTATTTGATATTGACCCGGACTGCCTGACTATTCTACTTCCTCACGTCCCCAGCACTTTAGCAGAGCAGGGACTGTCGCCCAGTTGCCGTCTGCCGCCTGGGGCAGCACGTCAAGTAGGCAGGGACAGTGGGCTGGGTTCCAGTTAGGGCTCACTGCACCTCCCTTGATGTGACACAGTCACTGCTGAGCGAGTGTTCAACCCCAGGTGCTGTCATTCTACTCCCGTCCTCTGTACTCCTCAGTAATTAGTCAAACAGTGCAAATAAATGAAAATAAAAAGAAACCTCAATCAGGTATATGCATTGAAAGAAAAAAAAATTCCACGTATGGTTCCTAGAAAGAGTACAATGTAGGGAAAGGCATGGTGATGTCAAGCCTGCTGGTTCATATGATATGCAGTACAAACAAATCATACACACTGGAGTGCCTAGCGCCCACCAGAGAAGTAGATTTTAGGGCTCCACTTTGCCTTACTGTTTCCGCCACCTGTACAGTGTCTCATCAGGCCACACTTATACAGACTGATGTGATGACATCTCCCGCATCACCACATACTGACTGAATAATACCATCACACTATAACTACATATCACCACTACACAGTGACTGAATAATACCACCACACCATGACCATATATCACCACCACATAATGACTGAATAATACAACATACCATTACTCAATATAAACCATTACACTACAACCAATATTACTGCCATACATTGTCCATATAGTTTTAGATACCAGTTATAGGCATGTAATTACAGGAAGGATCGCAGAGTCGAATCTGCCAGCGGACACCTCCACCAACACAGAAGCTGGGACAGGAGCCGGGACAGGTAAGTACAGTGCAGAGTCAGCAGGACCCGCCACAACAGAAGCACGAGCGCGACTGCGGTCCGGGACAGGGGCCACTACGTGCACCATGACATCTATCCAGGACAAAATGGCCTGATGTTTAATACCTCCTAAATGACCCTTAGGAGAATTCCTTACCCCTTGCTTGTTAGCAATACAGTTCACCTGGGAAGATGATGGGATCAATAAGAGCCAACAAAGGACCAGTTCTCGATTCGGTGTCATGCACTGGCCTCTAAACCCCGACATGAGAAAAAATGCAATAGATACATTTTCCTGGGGTGCTCCTTTCATTTTATAGCTGATTAAATTACTAATGGTCAGACTTTACCTTTAATGCAGACCGGCTGCTTCCCGGACCATTGACCTGTTTCAAGACACGTCCGTTCCTGATTCCCACTGAGGACATGAGAGTTGTTACAGAAGTAAGAGATGATGGAAGCGATCTTGACCCGATGCCCATAGGTGTAACCCCCCTGTTCAGATAATTTCTTATATCCATTCAGCGGTGCGCCGGGGTCTATGCAGCTCTTCTCTTCTACAACTAAAAGAAGAACAACATTTACATAGCAAATATGAAAAATGTGTTTATTTCGCTAATGGTAAAAGTTGTGTTATACTGAACAGAAGCAGGCAACTCAAAAGCATGGAATCGTGTAAAAACTGACACAGCAAATTATTTGGGCTCTCTATCAGGATGTTCTTGTATAAAACATATACTGTATGGTTTGCAGTTAGAGACAGGGAGGCAGTACTATCTGTACTTACATCACATACAGGAAGAGACAGGGAGGTAGTACTATCTGTACCTATATCATTTACGGAGAGCAGGAGGCAGTACATCTGTACCTAATCATTTACAGGGAGAGACAGGGAGGCAGTACTATCTGTACCTACATCATTTACATGGAGAGACGGAGGCAGTACTATCTGTACCTACATCATTTACAGGAAGAGACAGGGAGGTAGTACTATCTGTACCTATATCATTTACAGGGAGAGACAGGGAGGCAGTACTATCTGTACCTACATCATTTACAGGGAGAGACAGGGAGGCAGTACTATCTGTACCTACATCATTTACAGGGAGAGACAGGGAGGCAGTACTATCTGTACCTACATCATTTACAGGGAGGCAGTACTATCTGTACCTACATCATTTACAGGGAGGCAGTACTATCTGTACCTACATCATTTACAGGAGAGACAGGGAGGCAGTACTATCTGTACCTACATCATTTACAGAGATTGACAGGGAGGCAGTACTATCTGTACCTGCATCACTTACGTGGAGAGACAGGGAGGCAGTACTATCTGTACCTACATCATTTACAGGGAGAGACAGGGAGGCAGTACTATCTGTACCTACATCATTTACAGGAGAGACAGGGAGGCAGTACTATCTGTACCTACATCATTTACAGGAGAGACAGGGAGGCAGTACTATCTGTACCTACATAATTTACAGGGAGAGACAGCGAGGCAGCACTATCTGTACCTACATTATTTACAGGAGAGACATGGAGGCAGAACTATCTGTACCTACATCATTTACAGGGAGACAGGGAGGCAGTACTATCTGTACCTACATCATTTACAGGAGAGACAGGGAGGCAGTACTATCTGTACCTACATAAGTTACAGGAGAGACAGTGAGGCAGTACTATCTGTACCTACATCATTTACAGGAGAGACAGGGAGGCAGCACTATCTGTACTTACATCATTTACAGGAGAGACAGGGAGGCAGTACTATCTGTACCTACATCATTTACAGGGAGAGACAGGGAGGCAGTAATATCTGTATCTACATAATTTGCAGGTAGAGATGAAGGCAGTACTATCCGTACCTACATCCCTTACAGGCAGGGACAGGGAGGCAGTATTATCTGTACCTACATCATTTACAGGGAGAGACAGGGAGACAGTACTATCTGTACCTACATCATTTACAGGAGAGACAGGGAGGCAGTACTATCTGTACTTACATCATTTACAGGGAGAGACAGGGAGGCAGTACTATCTGTACCTACATCATTTACAGGGAGAGACAGGGAGGCAGTACTATCTGTACCTACATCATTTACAGGGAGAGACAGGGAGGCAGTACTATCTGTACCTACATCATTTACAGGGAGAGACAGGGAGGCAGTACTATCTGTACCTACATCATTACAGGAGAGACAGGGAGGCAGTACTATCTGTACCTACATCATTTACAGGAGAGACAGGGAGGCAGTACTATCTGTACCTACATCATTTACAGGGAGAGACAGGGAGGCAGCACTATCTGTATCTACATCATTTACAGGGTAACAGGGAGGCAGTACTATCTGTACCTACATCATTTACAGGGAGAGACAGGGAGGCAGCACTATCTATACCTACATCATTTACAGGGAGACAGGGAGGCAGCACTATCTATACCTACATCATTTACAGGGAGACAGGGAGACAGTACTATCTGTACCTACATCATTTACAGAGAGAGACATGGAGGTAGTACTATGTATACCTACATCATTTACAGGAGAGACAGGGAGGCAGCACTATCTGTACCTACATCATTACAGGGAGAGACAGGGAGGCAGCACTATCTGTACCTACATCATTACAGGAGAGACAGGGAGGCAGCACTATCTGTACCTACATAATTTACATGAAGAGACAAGAAAGCAGTAATATTTGTCCTTAAAATGTTTTGTGGATTCGAAAATCCCATTGTCCCTTACAATACAACCTAGTACAAAACTAGTGGTCACCCTGCGGCACCATAGAAAATGGCTGTGTTTTGCTCCAGCTGCTCAAAGGTCTCCTCTATTATGAATATTATAAACCCGGGTGATTGCAATATGCTCCACACTGCGCCAAATAACCTCACTAAACACACAGTGACACGAGGTTTCAGGTTAATTCTCCAGTGACTTCAGCAAACCATGAGCTGTGAACTATAGAAGCGAAAATGAGAAATGACAAAATTGTGCACATCAAAAATTCAATTACAATGAGCGAGGAGCAGAGTGACAGGAACCATCTGGACTGTGGGATTAATGAATAAAATGTCTGTGAAATGTTCATGTTCTCTGATCATTAACAATGGAACACACTTTTCTTTCTGTCCTCATAAATTGCACAAGAAGTCAATCAGGCGGCTCCTTCTGCTGCTGCTCTGGTCTTGTGTAGATAGAGATACAAAGGTTTTAGTGGGTTAGTGGGATACGCTGTCATAGAGTACTCCTCCCTAAAATCTAAGAACCACCAGTATATACAACTTCCTAAACGGACCCCCAGCTGCTCTTACACGTTTGTTTTTTTAAGTAACAATTCGAGGATTTTTCTTAGAATTCTGCTATTCTCTGCTAGGCTGCATCTATGCGACAAAGGACAAAATATTTGCTAGATTATGAATCCTAAAATCACGTTGTCCGCCGAGTATTTTTACAGCATTGTATGCAAAAAACTAGGTTTTTTAACTCTGTTTTTGTTTCTTGGCGCGGATTTTGATTCAGTTTTTGCATTTGGTTTTCAGTGTGTTTTTGTCAGACAGTGTTGAGATTTATCTACACAGAATAGTTAGCACTATATCTACCAATAGATCTTTATCTATACCTATCTTATCTATCTATCTATCTATCCCATATCTATCTATCTATCTATCTATCCCATATCTATCTATCCCATATCTATCTATCTATCTATCTATCTATCTATCCATCCCATATCTATCTATCCCATATCTATCTATCCCATATCTATCTATCTATCTATGTACATTGTAGGCATTCACTAACATCCAACCGCCATTTTGGACAGCTCAGGGGGTTACTGAGCTCACAGGATCGTCGGTTTTGGTAAAACAGAAATGGCGCTCCGATGGAGCTATAGAGAGTACAAAGACGAGCAACCAAACTTAAATGCTATTTGCCAGGACACAAGTTACTTACCTCCTTATCAGCACAAGGAGAATGTCAACAAATCAGGCTGAGTCATGAAAGCTGCAGGGCTGAGTGGGAGGGGGTGAGCAAGGAGTGAGGAATAAGGGAGCGTCTCAAAACGTAACTAAAATAATGACAATGCAACAGTGCAGACACAGCAGACACAGACACAGGCTCATACACTGCACATTTCTACGCAGCCCCTTGAAGCTCATTCATTTTTCCTGTCATCAGATAAGAAGTGTTTCACGCAAGCGCGGCCTGTCAGCTCCTCGGTCATGTCTAGTGGAAGCTTTCAGGTAACTAAGGGGGATTGAGAAATGCTGTAGCTCTCTTAGGCTTCACTTTTTGTAATCACATATATTTAGAAAAGTGATTAAATACCCATTTTGGAGGATCCCACATCAACATTACATCGTGGCAAAACCCCTTTAAGAGGAGAATGGAGCATCTTAGTTATGAGGAGAGATTAAAAGAATTGAACTTATTTAGTCTTGAGAAAAGAAGACTGCAGAGAAACATTATTAATTTTTTTTAAAGTATATAAGTGGTCCCTACAAAAAGTATGGGGAAAAGCTATCTCATGTAAAGCCCCCCTCAAAAGACAAGAGGACATTCCCTTCTTTTGTTGATCGATTTAATCGAGACGAACCAAGTTAAATCGATCGTGATTCATTTAGTATCTGTTCGATTTTAACTCGTATTTCTGTTCTATTAAATCGATCAACACTATTCGCTTCATCTAGAGAATAAAAGATTCAATCTGCAGAAGAGAAAAACTTTCTTAACCATGAGAACTGTAAATCTGTGGAATAGCCTGCCTGAGGAGCTGGACACTGCAGGAACAGTTGAGGGTTTCAAGAAAGGCTTAGATATCTACCTGAAACTAAAAAATATTAATAACTAAGTACCGTATACAATTCTAGATCAAGTCTCATGGCAGGTCCCACCTTTCTATCTCAGGAACTGGCCCCAAACGTGTCGACTCAGAATGGAGAGCAGGTGGTACTTGCACACAACTCTCCATTCTGTTCTATAGGAGTTCCCAGTACAGGGGAGCGGTGTGTGTGTGGCTGTACTCAGAACTTCCATACAACAGAATGAAGAGTTGTGAGCAAGAATGACCGTCTCTCCGACACTTTCAGGGGCCCATTCCCAAAATAAGTGCGTGTGCCACAGGTGGGACCTGTACCTATCACCTATCCCATAAATATACCATCAAAGTCTATGGTGGTGAACACCACTTTAAGTCTGAGTTATTTGGTTTAATTAGATTGAGGACATTTTCTTCTTTTCTCGGTGTACTGAGAAACCTATGGTGACCTAGATGTTCCAGCAACCCCCGGTTAATATAGACTGCCTTTCTATAACATTTTTGCATGACAAACATATATCTCCTTGCTGTCATCAATCTCACATCCTCCTCTATTCCTTTATGTGGCACTGGCTGACGCAACATGGAGAACAAATCACAGTGAACCTCCATCTCCAATAATAACAGATCTTCAGTCTATTTATGGTGACACAAACCATCAATCACCAACAATGTCTAAACAACCTACAGGACCACGCAGCCCTACTGAATACATAATGGGCTCTGGGTGGCGGGTTGAGGGAATCTCACTGTGTCTCACACTGATAAGTAATGTTTGAGTATTTGTTCCCAGCCATATTGGGTCATACAACAGCAGTGAGGCCAAAAATCTGGGTTTTGTTTTCTTTAACCATGGAAATATTCAAGCTAATAAATAACATATCTCAATGCCAATCTGCTGCTTCTAAAGCCAGCAGGATAAGGTAGTATTGATGTTTGTAAAAGTGATGGAGCTACCTTCATGTTTATGATGTACACTTGGTGTGTTTGCCCCCAATGTACAGGCTAAATTTGTCCTTTGGATTAAAAATGTTTGTCCAGTAAAAAAAAAAAAATTCTAAATAATATTTTTCCCAAAGTTCTAGACTTTTGTAATGTACTTTCATGAGATTTTCTTTCGGCTTCCTGCAGAAGCCACAGCTATTTGGTTCTGCTTCCCAAGGCTTTCAATATGAGGAAGGCAACAGAGGGCAACCTTTAGGGATACTACAAACAACACAAGAATAGAACAAATTAGCATAGATAACATCAAAGAAAACACAATGAAGACTCAAGCAAGAAATATATGTTTTTGTTTTTTTTTATGGACCCCTTTGAAATAGCCCAATGGAGGCCATAAACATGAGGTGAACCTAGCCTAGCCTGGGGCATCACTGAAAAACGACTGTTCTGAGCCCCAGAAGTTCATATCTTATACCTCAACTGGATATTTCTTACAGGATTAATAGGAATATGGCACATAAGCAATCAGTGAAATTCTTTACCTAACAGGGAAAAGGACTGACAGCCTGTGATTTTAATAATGAAAAGATGTTTAGGGATCTTTCAAGGTATTACAAATTGAAGGAACTTTACTTATTAGGTTAGTGGAGGTTTCTAAGTTATGTCTGTCTTCTGTTGTCTGTGTTGTGGTGGTTGCAGGGCAACTGGTCAGGATTCTTGCTTATATATATATATATATATATATATTATATAAATATATATATATATATATATATATATATATATATATAATATACTTTTAAAGATTGAAAGAATAAAAAATGTATGTTTTATGAAATAGCCGGATCGTTGATACATGATATATAATGGGATTGAGAGTTCTCCAAACCCGAGCTAGAGTACAGGAGTACTAAGTTATGAAAATAATTGGCTATTCTTTGACTAATAACGAGGATTCTTTGCTTGTCAGGTGGACCTGGGCTAACGCACACTGAGACCCATAAGCATAGCCCTAATGGCTATGTCCCACAACAGCAACAGAAAATAAATACTAGGTCAGATTCTGGATTAAAGTAATCCGAGCCATTATTTTATGCATCTTTTAACTAATTTTTAGCGGTTTCGCCCATCCCCCCTAATATCAATGAAAATTGGCAACAAATTTCCGCAGCCGAAATACCAGGTGGAATTTGTCTATTAAAGTGCAAGGGGAATGGTTCTGAAATTGGATTTTCAGATGGAGTTTTTTCAAATCACGATCACCAGTCAAAAAACCGACCTGAAAAACCCCATATTTTGGACCGTTGGTGGTGTGGACGTCCCATAATAAAGCTCAGCCAAAAATGGCAGTCTGCTTGCAGAGTATAGAAGCAATGGTTCTGGCTAGTTTGTTGTGTTGTTCTGTCTTGTACTCTGTAGGCTGGTTCTGTTGTGTCAGGCTGTTTGATGTTGTTTCTTGTCTCAGTTTCATTGGGCCAAGTTCTGTACTCTGTAGTTTTTGAAAATTATAGATTTGGTGCGTGTCTAGTTTTTTTTTGGCCGTGCCTGTGATTCACTGAGTCCTAAAGCCACTTTCTGTATTAGGGTCAGTTGTAGCTTAGGGACATATTTTGAAGAAATGCTATTTAGGGGTTTTTAACCTCATGGTTAGTGTGGCAGTGTTGTGCATAGTTCATTGTATGGAGGTCAAAGCTTTTTCGATGGGGATAAAATTAGGGACAGTTAGCTAACAAAAGTCTCCCGTTAAGGAAGTGTACCACCAAATCTGTGCACCTGTCTTCATCTTCCCACTCGTTGTGCGTGGGTTTGCCGGAATTTTATCTAAGGGCATGAGAAGTATCCTTTTGATGGTGCTACACAGGCTTATATAGTTGCTATTTTCATGTGGACTTTAGCTTGTTTACTTTTCCCTGTGTTGCTACGTTTGTTGTAGGATTCTCTCCAGAGATGTTACACTAGATTTCTGTCAGCATTGCTGGCACTTCTTAAGACAAAAATAGTGTGTTCTGGAGTCCTAATCCCTGGAGGAGCCCCAATGGACCTAGCTAAAGTTAATAAGGTTCACTGAGATTTGTCACTATACAGTACACTGGAAACTGTAGGTCACACGTGTCAAACTCAAGGACAGGGGGCCCAATCCAGCCCACCATGTCAATTTACTTGGCCCTCAAGAGCTTAGGCACAGGAAAAGGTCTGGGCAGAGAAGACCTATCTCTGACAAGTATTTCTTTTGGAGGGATGGCAGGCCATTGCTATGGCAGAGGCATATCGCTGGCCAGCACAGTGATTGGCGCCATCGATAGGTGATTGTGGAGTTTGAGTGCATGAAGCCATGTTCCACGACACTCTTGTTTTCAGCAACTCATATGATCACTAGATGGTGGTGCACAGTCTCTACCCAGGCTCCCTTACCACCATCCAAATCCCTCCAATGGCCATTTGAGGGCAATCATAAAATATCCTTCAGTGAAAGTGAGTCTGACACCACTGCTGTAAGTAAACTATTGGGAACATTATGTATTTTCTGGTGGAATTACTCCTAATTAAAGGGGTTTTCTGAGATTTTTGGAAAATACTCCATATAACGCTAGGACTGGTGTAAAATGAATCGCTAAAGTTCCAGAACTGCCAGATCTCCCATTCAAAGCCTGCCCCAGCTGGCTTTCCCTTACAGCGATGTCAGTCATTGGAAATTTGCCTCATGTGTGACTGGGAGCCAGTCAATGGCCATTTCCGGTGGTCATATGCCAAACATATCGGAGAATGTTAAACTGCTGAGGTCAATTATTGCATCACGGTCATGTGAGCAATGAACATTGCATCAGTGTTAAGGCACCAGTAAGGGACACCGGAGCTTTGACGGGGCTGGAACAGTGAGAGGTGAGTTCCTGTTAATTTTTCATTTTAAGCCTAAGTTCACAATGTGTGGGACTGCCATTAATTTTGTGGGCTAAGTACTCCCCAAAATTACTCTGGGTTACTTGTTTTCGGGAGCTAGCGACGGACCGGGTCCGAGTCTCCCGGCGTGGAGGGTGGGGCCGGCAAACTACAACCCGGCCCCATAGACATTCATTACTAGCGGCGCATATTCGCTGCTAGTAATTTATGTGTCACCTATCTCCCCCGAGCGGGGAGATAAGGCGTAATCCCATATGTTCTCTTAGTGTAGAAATCTGTATTGTATTTACCTGGAGTAATTAAATAGGGATCGTAATATTACGCCCCGGAAGTTGATCGGCAGTAAATCGTCACGCGAAATACGTGGCTGAAAACGATCACCCAAGTAAGTTTAACCCTTTGTGAAACTGTAGCCTTGACACTTTCCCAAGCAGGTTATGTGGGGTTTTTCTTAAAATTATCACGAAAACCTGCCTTAAGCATATGTAACCTTTCTGCATTTGTTTGTAGCTCCACAGGCCCAGTAAATGGGTTCTTGGGTAAACTATAATAGTACTCACCATTTTCACAGTGTTTTCCCGTATATCCAGCCAGACAGGCACATTTATAGGATCCAGTTCTCTCCACAATGCATGTCCCATCATGAAAACATGGAGATGAAGAGCACACTGAAAAACACACAATAACACAGGGCTTAGATGTTAACAAATACTTTGCAACTGTTTACGGGATGTGGTAGGTGGAATCCACTGGACCACTTCACAAGGCGATGAATGTAAAGCCGACGCCAGGGGAAACGTAGGTCTAATTAGTTCCTTTTTTTCACCAGAAGCCCAGTGTGTCCGTCAAAGATCTGAATGGACATGCTTGGCGGCGGATTGCTTTAGGCTACCTTAAAGTATAAGGTCGCTACCGAGCCTGACGTTGACTTGCTTGCGGTGGCACCGGAGGTGTTTTGCGTTGTTAACAAAATCGTTGAAGCAGGCCCCTCGTTAGTCGTGGAAACAGGCAGAAGGTCCAGGACAGGCGCAATAGGTTCGGTGGTCAAGGGACGTGAGGCAGAAGGTACGGTACTCAGTAACGGGAAACTAGACACATAGGAAACGACTTCCTCTCCATGCCACAAAGGCACTATCGATTCGGCAGAGGTGCTGGGGAAGAGGCAGGGCCTATCAAAAGGGACCTATATGTGGCCCCGTGGAAAAACCAATCACCGGCTCAGCTGTCCCATTGTAAATTTCCGCTGCAGTGCCGGCGCGTGCGCCTTGCCACTAGAGTGGCGCGCGCCCAGGGCCGGCATCATGAGCGCTCAGCACAGGGGAACGGGGACCAGGAGCTTGTGACGAAGAAAGAGTGTACCGCTTTGACACCGCCTCCGTCATCGGAAGTCCCGCTGGACCCTAGATTCGCATCGGTCCTGCGGCACCCGATAGGGGGCCGCAGCAGAGGAGGTGCTGCTGCGTTTGCTGGTGTGCCTGCGACCCGAAACACATGGTCGCAGGTACAGGCGGGGTAACCCTCAACATGTACCACCCCCCCCCCTTAGGCCCTCCCCCCTCTTTCGCTGTGGCCCGCATAAACTTAGACAAGAGGCCCCTATCCAGATGTTCTCCTCCGGCTCCCCTGACCATTCCCAAATGTAACCAAACCCCCTTCCATTCCCCAAAAAAAAAAATCGTTCTTCCCCGAACCGTTCCTTAGTGGCCCCCAAAATCTCTTAGAACGGCAAAAAATATTGGTGGAACAGCTACGTGGAGACGGGGAACCACAGGACCGGAGAAACGTTAAGGTGTGACCGTCTTCAGTAGGAAGACATGATGGAAGGAGTTTGTGGATTGCAGCATGGTCGGGAGGGAGCCGAGCTTGTAGGCCACAGAATAATGCGCCTCAGGACATCAAAGGACCTAAAAAACGGGACCCCAGCTTGTATGCTGTGGGACTTTGTAAAATCGGTATATACTTTTGGCAGACAGCCACACCTTATCCCCGGCGTCGGATAGACAAAAGGACGGAGGGGGTTCATCTTGTTTTTGTGCCTGCTTGGGGTCTTCATATTGCCAGAGGCCTGAATCAGGAGACTGGCGCGTCTCCCCTCCAGACAGTGGATAGGTCGCAGGACCCAAGACTTGGTCCACGAGCAGGACATCGGAGGAGGCAGAGTGGGCAGAGGAAGGGGTGGGCGGGTGATGCCGACCAAGACAATGCGAAGGGGGATTGCCCCAGCGGTAATCAGAGTCCAGGGAATTATAAGAAAATTCCCGCCCAAGGTTAGGTAAACTGTACCGAATCATCAGTTGTGTTGGCAGAAGTTGATATGTGGCGGAGAAAGTACCTAGACCTGATTTCTCACCCTCTCATAGGCATCCACTTGGCCCATTGGATTGTGTGTGTTCACCCAGAGGAGAAGTCCAAGTTTCCACTTGCATAGACGAGCGGAGGCCGGACGTTCGCCATAAATCTCGAGACCGAACTGGACTTCACCCGGGTCCGAGAACTGAGGTGTAAGGGTGAGCCCATTGCAGACCGAAAAATGTGTTTCAATAAAAAATATTGGCGAGCCCGAGGCGCAGAAGGAAGGCCCGCACGGGAACAAATGAGCCATCTGTAAAAACGGTCAGTGACTACCCCAAAATTCAGTACCGTAATTAGACCCTCAAGAGGCGGTTAATTCAGTTATGAAGTCCTAGGCAATAAGCAACCAATGACACTAGGCAAACCTTGGCAGAGGTTTGGAGGAAGTCCCCCGCAGGTCCTTATTGGCGAGGGTGACAGTAATTCGGGCACTAGGTGGTCAGGCCCCCACAAACTCCGTTTACAACGTTTAACGAGACCAAGGCCACCAGTAGAACCGGGAAATCAACGAACAAGACCTTCGAAACCCCAGGGTGCCCGACGACTATGCGGGAACAGTGACACCCCACCCATTTCCAGGACCTCATTAGCTCCTGGAGCGCTGGGCATCGGCGCACATACGTCATCGACTGGAATGTGTACCCCCTTGGAGGTTAGCGGGTTGCCACAGACATCAGACGTTCGCGGGGGTTACAATAAGTTGGAGTGGGCTGCTCTCTGTGCCTCTCCGCACTAACATCGGAAGGCAGAGAACGGGAAAAGAGCAACTGTCCATAATGGTAATATTTTCTGCCGGTTCGGAGGTCGTATGTATGTAGAGTGAAAAAACGGGCAAAGAACAGGTACCTAACTTCTTTCGTCTTGACGAGGATTCAGACGTGTGTGCATGTCTGGAGATATAGTAGGTTTTTTTGTGGTCATGAAGAATTATTACCATCACCGGGGAAAGCGAGCACCCATGGCCAGGAGGTGCGCCATTCTCTATGGGTCAAGCTTAAATGGCCTATAAAAGTTTTTCCCGATCCCTCCGAAGGTATAAGTTTTTCTTCACGCGCTGGTGAGTAAGGTCCCCCCTGGAAAAGAACCCGCAGGTTCCGTTCATTCCCGTGGGCCCCATTTTGGGTAAGCAGTGCTCCGGCTCCTACGGAAGAGGGCGTCCCACTTCCAGAAAGAAGGGATTTCTCGTATCTGGCCGGGATAACATCCGGTGCTAGGCGAATGCTGCCTATTTAATCTTGGAAAAGGCTTCTTCGGCGACCGGGCTAGTGCCCACATTTTCGTTTGGCATGTGTCTTTGTGAGGACACAATAGGTGGCTACCCGAACGATGAAAAGTGCGGGTGAATTGGGACGGTAATATATGCGAAGGATCCCCCAGGAGAACGTTTGTATATGAAGCCCGCAGGCCAACGAGGTTCGGAGGCCACTGTGAGACGGCAGAGAGTTTTGGTGGGTCCAATCCGCAGTACCCCGTATCAGAGATATTTATCCAAGAAACGGGATGCTGGAACTGGTGAAACAGGCACTTATTCCCAGTTTAGCATAAAGATGGTTTCTTCTCGGGCGCAGGGTGTGGCGTGTGGGAGGCGTCACTCGACCTGGCGCAGCATTGTTACGGGTGGATCCCCAGATCGGGGTGAGAATACCAGAAGTCATCTAAAGGTAGAAAGAGACACACTCACACAGGACATATATGGTCTCTTAAAATGTCGATGAACAAATTCCTGGAAGACTGCGGCCTGTTTGGGCGTTGCATATAGCCGAGTGAGGGCATTACCTAAATACGTCAAAGTGCCCACACGAGTATTGATGGCCGTCTTGTTCCACTCGTCGCCTGTTCCCGGATTACCGATGAGATTAATGCCGTCCCCGCAAGTCCCATATTGGAAAAGACCTTGGCCCCCCCGGAGAACACGGTCCAAGAAAGTTTCCTTGAATACGTGCATAGGGTACCGGTATCTTGATGGTGATTGCAATAATTATCTTCCCCACAGTAGTTCAATGCAAATCGGTCCTCTAGGGATCCATCTTTCTTACCCCAACAAAGACAAAATCCGGCACCCGCCGGAGAAGTTAGATTTTGCGGATGAAACCCTTAATGAGTTCGTAATAATTTTCTTCTTACATAGACCGACAATCGCCCGAGTTTTCGGGTACGAGAGCGGTTAGAAACCCAACCCCGGGAGGACTGGTCCCGGTAGCAGGTCTATGGGCAATCATATGGGCGATGAGAGGAAGTGTCCTCAGCATGCCTCATGCTCGAAAAAACATCTTGGAAGTCCATGATAAGGGTTTTGGACGGTAAACGCAGGTAGTGGCTTGAGAGGAGGTAAACTAGTGGATCAACGGACTGGGCGCACGTCGTAACAGACCTGTGGCGGGTAGGTGGCCGAAAGACAACCGAGACTGGCAGTCCGGGCCCCAACTCAGAACTTCAACACCCGTCTTCCAATCCACATAGTGGGCGTGTCCGCTGTAGCCAAGGAAGCCCCATTAAGAACAGTCCAGGAAGAACGGGGTAAACACGAAGAACTGTGAGTCCTTTCGCCTTGTTTGTCAGGGCTCCCTATTTGTAGTACCACTTGGTTCAGAGTCGGTAGTGGGATGTGAGTCCCGCTGTAAATAGTTATCCCACTAGACGGGAGGAGATACCAAGGGGTTGGGTCAATGGGCGGAAACCAACCGAGAGACTAATACTTGTTGTCACACAACGAAGCATCCATAAATCTCGCCCACGCCTAATAGAGGCCGGCAATCCAGGAAAGGCCGACGACTAGATGCAATTCAGGGTCTGTTTTATTGGTGAAACGGAGATTTCCGGAATTGAGGACTTAACCCAATAGCAGGCAACATGAGGACCAGAGTGAGATGTATTACACACACCTATGGACGCCTCCTCCACTAATTCCCGGTGCGAGCGTATTCCCCGGGGTGCGTTGGTCCCGAAGAAGTGGGCAACCCCTAAGCCCTACCGCGAATGTTCGTGCTTGCACCGGCAGTAAGACACAAACTCTCCTCTACGCCGTCGGCGAAGGCTTTGCGGAGACAGTCCTTGTTACTGGTCCACTTGCCATGGCCTCTTCCAAGGCTGGCTGGGAGAAGGGAGGCCAGCCGGAGGGAACTCTGAAATACTGGCGCAGACTGGTAAGCCGACGTGTTAGAGCTGGGCTCGCGGGTTCCTCGCGGAGCTGGCTCTCGAAGTCCGTCTCCTCCGAGAAACGGATGTCAATGCCGGTTTAGCCAGATGATGAGCTCCCTAATGACCGTCGGGAGTCCCGGGTAGGCGAGGGCACGCTTAGATTCTGGTCCGGAAAAAGGCCCTTCTTGAAACGTGGCGCACAAACGCAGCATCATTCCACGCCAATTCCCGCAGGCTAAGGTGCGAAATTGCAGCGGCGTAAGTCCCAACAGTAGAGTTCCCGCTGGAGCTGTAGGTAATTAGATAAAGCGTTTCAGCAGACGACGGCCCGCGGGGCAGTGGACTCCTCGAAGGAACTCCGCGAGACTCCTGCAAGAAGTATCGCCAGATCCGCAGTGAAAATGTATCGCCTCGGACCCCCAAAGGTTGCGACGCCCAGGTATTCCAGGCGTTTTCCGGAAGGAGCTGACCACGAAGGTCACCTTTTAGGGACTACTTCGTAACGGAAACTGACAGCCCATACTAAGTCCACTGGAGAGCACCAGGTGATGAACCCCCTGCAGGCCTTGGAGTCCCCCACAAAACTTAGGTTCGTCGGCATGGACCAAGCGGAGTTTAGGGCCAGCGTGATGTCCCCCTGAACACTGCTGCTGCTTGAGGGCCACGGCCGCCGTTTTCTGCTGCTTCGAGTGGCACATGACTGCTTGCATAAGTAGTCAGTATTGGTTCAGCTGTTGCGCTTGCTTCGCGAACTGCATAGATTGCTGAGCCACGATGGTATGTAATGTCCGGATGACGCTCTGTGAGAAGGCACCTTGGCGGGATCCAAGGGCCGAATTCGAACTGATACGGATGTGGTATGTGGATATCCACTGGACCACCACAAAGGCGATGGAATGTAAAGCCACGCAGGGGAAAACGAGGTCTAAGTAGGTCGGGTTTTCCACCAGAGCCCCTGCCGCAAAGCGGGAAATGGACTTGGCTTGCGGCGGTATTTGCTACCGACACAGGTCGCTACCCCCTGAACGGGACTTAGCTTGCGGTGGCAAGCCGAGGTGTTGCGTGGTAACAAAAATCGTGAAGCAGGCTCTAGTCCCCCGGGGACATGCAAGGTCAGGACAGGCGGCAAAAGTGTTCGTGGTCCAAGGGGAGACAGATGCAGAAGGTACGGTACACAGTAACGGAACTAGACACATAGGAACGTCTTCCTCTCCAGGCACAAGGCACTATCGATTCGGCAAGGTGCTGGGAAGAGGCAAGGCCTTAAAATAGGGACCATGTGCCCGGTGAAAACCAATCCACCGGCGCACTTGTCCCTTTAAATAAATTTTCCCGGCAGTGCGCGCGGCACTATATTGCCGCGCGGCTTATGCGCTACAATTCTTGCCGGCCGGCAGCAGGGAGGCGCCCGGCGGCCCAGGACGGGACCAGAGCGTGGACGGGTAAGTGTACCCGTGACACGTCCGGGGAGTCCCGCGGCCCGGGGCATAATCGGGGCCGCGCACCGGCCGCAGCAGGATGTTCTGGCGGCGTTGCGTGTTTTCCTGCGAGACCCTACAGCACGAGGGGTCCGCTAGGGACCACCCGCAACACCAACCCTCCCATTTCGTCTGGGATACTCCTGCAAAACAAGACATTAAATAGGTTGGGTTTAGGCAAACCTTGCCCCCAAAAGGGGCATTCCTAGGCAGATAGGGGGCATTCTCTGGACAGGGCTAAAAACTCCTAGAACTTGGAGAAAGAAGGTTGGTATGAATATATTATCACCACACATTCAAATAAGCTAAATGGAAAAGAGCTAGGACTCTCCACCACCTATTGCAGGGTTTCTCTACTCCAGTCCGCAAGTCCCACCAACAGGTCAAGTTTTCAGGATTTCATCAGCTTTGCACAGGTGATATAATTACTGTCGGTGCATTCTGTGAGAGATCCTGAAAACTTGACATGTTGGTGCGTCTTGAGGACTGGAGTTGAGAAACACTAACCTATTGGATGTAGCATTTTTCAAATCACATACAATTTACTGAGTCTTGTAATCTGATTGGGATTAAAGGCAAACCAGATATTCATCTGCAGACAGTTGTTTTGGGGTGTTTGCTTCTAATACATCTGTAATACATCTAGGACGACAAGTATGTATTTTAGTGACCAGGCGCCATTTTTTATTAGCAGTATAGAATGCTCCTGAATGCATGAACCTGTTCTACTACGGGTCATAGATTTAGCCCTTTCTAGCTACTAAGCGACAACTCAGGCTCAGGTAAACCACTTTTAAAGTGCCTAGGACTGCACACCATCTATTGAATGTTAGCATTTGCCCCAGATAGGAAAAGAGCTTTATGTGCCTTGCAATGCGAGTGGGAAAAAAGCCAAACCGGATACTCATCTGCAAACGGTTATGCTACATCCAATAGGTGGCCCTAAAATCCTGGCTCTTTTTCCTTGAGACTTTTTGAATATATTTCCATTTCAGTGGAGCGACCATTGCCTATAAGTCTCCACACATCTAAAAGGTGCCTTAATAAGGAATACTACCCTCCTTAACACCATATAATTAGTCTAAATATATTTTTCATGTCATATAGAGTGGGTGAAATAAGTATTGAATATGTCACCAAGTTTCTAAGTAGATCTATTCCTAAAGGTGCTATTAACATGAAAATTCCTCGCCCAATGTCGGTACAACTGAAATCAATCTCCAACAAAAGCAGAGAAATCACACCATAGATGTTCATAAATTATGTGTAATAATGAGAAATCAATCAAACATGATCAGCTGCACGGGACTAATCATAAACCCTTCTTTTATGTTTTAAGTCACACAATTTACAAGGAGACCTGCGACTTATCTGATTGCTTTGGATCCAATATGGCCTTTCTCAAAATGTTGCAAGTGGATGTGTAAGGAGAACATAAGGCCGACCGTAGACTGCATGTCTTAGGCTATGTTCAGACGGCTTATTTTGCCGTGTATTGTGCTTTATACGCGGCGAAATGCGCACCACAATTACGGTAATTCTTAGCTCTCATAGAGAGCTGTAGATTATGCGTCATCTCCCCGCACGTACAAAACAATTGTATTGTATTCGCGGGGGGAGAATTGGCATGCATGACAATGCATGTCTATGGGGCCTGTACCCGTCCGTCGCCCCCGTGCTTTGGAAATCCGCTTGGTTCCAAAACACCCGGCGTATTGCAGCACGTACTATACTCGCCGCAATAAATCGTGTGAACATACTCTTATATTCACCTTACATGTCCATTACATATCCTATCAACTTGCACTGAATTGGAATATAGTGTGCTGAGCAACACAATTTATATATAATAATGAGAAATGACACAGGGAAAAAGTATTGAACGCGCTTACTGAAATTTGTTTAATACTTGGTACAAAAGCCTTTGTTGGTAATGACGCCTCCTGTATGGAGAGACTAGTCGCCTTCATTGCTTTTTTGGCCCATTCTTACACAAAACATTCTTCCAATCCTCCTGATGCTTCCATGGGCTCCTTCTATGAACCCTAAGATTTAGCTCCTTCCTTAGATTTTCTATTGGATTGAGCTCAGGTGATTGGCTTGGTCATTCTAGTAACTTGATTTTCTTTCTCGGAAACCAATGGAGAGTTTCCTTGGTCGTGTGTTTAGGTCCATGATCTCGCTGAAATGTCCACTCTTGTTTCATCTTTATCATCCTGGTAGAAGGCAGCAGATTTTAATCAAGAATGTCTTGGTACATTTGTCCATTTATCTTACTTTAATTCCACAAAGTTTGCTAATGTCATATGCTGAAAACAGCCCCACACCATGATGCTCCCACTTCCAAACGTTACTGTTGGTATGGTGTTTTTGTGGTGTTATGTGTCGTTTGGCCTCCAAACTTGGTGTGTATTATGGCATATGAAGAGATCAATTTTGGGTCTCATCTGACCAGACTATATTCTCCTAGTATCTCACAAGCTTGTCTACATGTTGGTGAAAATGTGCTTGAACATGATTTTCGTCCAGCAATGGAGTCTTGCTTGCGTGGTGAGCATGCATACAGGCCATGGAGTGTGAGCGTGCATCCAATCCATGGAAGGTGAGTGCATTACTTATTGTTGTACCTGCTGATCCCAGGTCTTTCTGTAGCTCTCCACAGGCGGTTATTGGCTCTTAGACAACTCTTCTGATAACTCTTTTCACTCCTCTGTCTGAAATTTTGCAGGGAGCACCTAGTTGTGGCCGGTTTATCTGACATGATGTTTTTTCCACTTCTGGATTATGGCCCCAACAGTGCTCACTGGAACTTTTAACAGTTTAGACGTTTTTCCGCGGCTAATATCATCATCATGTTTTGCACCAATAAGATTGCAAAGGTCTTAAGAAAGCTTACTGGTTTTACCCATGATGAGATGTTTCTTGTGTGGCACCTTGATAATGAGACACCATTTTATAGGCCATCAGTTGAAACAGCTGATATTATTTTTCACTAAGTGGCATAATTGATTTCTAATTATTGATAGATTTCAGCTGGTGTCATGACTTTCAATGGCTTTTTGCACCTTTCTTTCTTCACGTGTTCAATACTTTTTTCCCTGTATCATTTCTCATTAATAAACTTAACTTATTTTATGGACTTCTAAGGTTTGATTTTTTTTTAGCCTATGTGGAGTGCACGGATTGATACTGACATCTGATGAGAATTTCTTGTCAGTAGAAACTTTAGAAATATATTTACTTAAAAAATTTTTGACGTGTTTATGTAAAAAAGAAGCAGGTAGGGAACCAGGTCTTTCGACTGTGATTTGTTGAATCTGTCCTTATGGTTGCCAATTATTTTCTTTTACTCTAAACAAATAAAGGAACTTTGTTAACACTCTTGCAAAACCTCTGACTATTTTTTGTATACAGCTCCAGGGAAAAAGGCGTTTGAATCAACTATTTTTTTAAAGAGAGATCCAAAGGCCAATACACTCATGAAGATTGAAGTAGCGAGCAAGAGCTAACATCAGACTCAGCATGAACTTTTAGAGTTTTTTAAAACAGATCTTTATATTTGCCTTTCGTCCAAAATGTAAAAAATGCACTTGCTCTAAAAGAATAAACTACTATAACAAAAAACAGGACTATGCGTTTCACGAGGTCCGTACTTCACTTCCTTAGGTCCGGTTATAAAAACTCCAATGCAGCCCAAACTTACAGCAACATTGAACGTCCGCATCATATGCACTTCTAATGTCTCCTACTTGCTAACACAAAAAAACATAGGTAGGTCGGCAAGAGCACGAGTCTGCATAGTAGCTGAATACACATTACAATAGGAAATCAATAATTGGGTTCGAAAAGACCTCTTTTTTTATAAGCAAATTGAACCAATAAAAAATTCAAGGGGGGACAATCCAAAGAAGGATACCCTGCCAAAAAAGTGGCTCCCACATGCTGGGCCCTTCACTATATATATACTTTATTAATAGCGCCAACTTTTCCGCAGCACTTTTAAAAAATAAGGGTATAGTCAGACGAACCAACATTAATTATAAAAGGGACGACAAAAGAACACGAGGTTGAGGGGCCCCACGCAAGAGCTTCAATCTATTAGGTTATAGATAAATGTGGTAAATTATCAAGACAGGTGAAAAAAGGGGAACTAGCTGCATCTCCCTCTCTCTCCTCCTCAAAAAAAAAATATAATAAAATATATATATATATATATATATAAATATTAATAGAAAGAAGATAGATAATAGATAAAAGATAAAAATGGGAAAAGGAATATATAAAAATGAAAAACTATAGATTCACTCACCGCCACTTTATTAGGTACCCATGCATAACGGTTTGACCCCTTTTGCCTTCAGAACGCCTCAATTTTTGTGGGTAGATTTCCCCAAAAGGGTTTGCAAAAAGCCAATTGGTACCAAGGGCCCAAAGAGTGCCAAAAAATATTCCCCACACCATGCACCAACACCCACCAGCCGAACCGTTGAACAGGGCGGAGGGATCCATGTTTCATGTTTTGACCCCAAAATTCGCCCTACCATCCGAATGTCGCAGCAAAAACAGACTCATCAACCAGGCAACGTTTTTCCAATTTCACTTCCAATTTCGATAGCTTTGGGGAAATTGGGGGCCTCAGTTCCTGTTCTTAGCTAAAGGAGGGCACCCTGTGTCTTCTGCTGCGTAGCCCATCCCTCAAAGTTTGCCGAAATGTGCTTTAGAGATGCTCTTCTCCTACCTGGTTTTTAACGGGGGGCTATTTTTATCACTGTTGCCTTTTTATCACTCGAACCAGTCTCCCCTTCTCCTTTTACCTTTGGCATCACAACATTTCCCCCCACAGGGCTGGGGCCCCTCACTGATGTTTTTTTTTTTTCGACCATTCCTGTAAACCCTAGAGATGGTTGTCGTGAAATCCCAGGAGACAGCATTTTTTTGAAAAAACTCAGACCCGCCCCTTCTGGCACCCAACCATGCCACTTTAAAGGCACTCAAATCCCTTTCTTCCCCATACGATGCTCGTTTGAACTGCAGGGAATTGTCTTGACCATGTCTACATGCCTAAATGCACGATTGCCGCCATGGATTGGCTATTTAAAAAAAATGTTAACGAGCATTGGACAGGGGTTTCCTAAAAAAAGTTGGGCCGGGAGTTTTAAATATAATAATTGCAGCAAAGTACTTTTTTCACACCTGCTCTTGATAATTTACACATTTTTATGCCGTGTTAATGAGGTTACCATTTATAACTTTTTTACATTCCCCTATAAACATGCGTGTAAGGGGTTTGTACAAAACCCCCTGCTGGGAATTTTTTGCTCATAAAATTGACACTATTCTCTATTGGTTACATAGGGACTGAGGGACCAGGTATCTGTGTTATAGTAATTTACAATACAATCTGTCAGTCAGCAGGTCTGAGCCTGTCAACACTGCTAATAGCACTAGATAAAAAAACAGACAGAGGAGCACAAATGTACCCAAGCTTCATGAAAACTGCATGAAAAATGCATTCTAATCATACTTGCCAACCATCATGGCAGGTTAAAAAAGAAAAACAATGAGCCATGAAAACTATCTTGCAGTAAAGCAGTAAAGGTATGTTCAGACAGCGTCTTGCCTCCGTGTGAACATATGCTTTTCAGATGCGTCGGACCCAGAGACGCATCTAACAATTAGCAGTGACTTTATCACCCGCAACGAGAGACCGCCGGCGTTCAATAGAGATCGTCACATAAAAAATCCGCCGCTTTTTTTGCATTGCGCCTGTCGGGTCAGTCTTGCGGATACGATCGAAGAATTGCAGGTCATTTCTTTTATCGCATCCACAAGACTGAGGTCCAAATTTGAATAGTGTTAAAGAAAACATAATGAAATCCAAATACGCATTGCAGATGTGTTTTTGGATATGTTTTTTGGATGCAGATTTTGTACTGATTTCAATATTTCAATTTATGTATTGAAAAACATATCAGACACGCTGTGTGAACCTGCGCATAGAAACCAATCACAGCCCAAAGCAAAACCCTCACACCCATAGCAAACCCAAACAAGCTCATAGCAAACAAACAGACCCTCAAAAAATCAGACCCATAGAAACCAACAAGCTCAAACAATCAGAGCTCATAGACCAAATCAGAGCTCATATAACCAATCAGAACTCATAGCAACCAATCAGAGCCCATAGCAACCAATCAGCACTCATAGCAACCTGTCAGAGCCCATAGCAACCAGTCAGAGCTCGTGGCAACCAATCAGAGCTCATAGACACTAATCAGAGCCATAGCAACTAATAAGAGCTCATAGCAACCAATCAGAACTCATAGCAACCAATCAGAGCTAAGCATTTATTTCATATAGTGCTCTGGAAAAATAAAAGCTGAGCTCTGATTGGTTGCTATGGGCTCTGATTGCTTATATGAGCTCTGATTGGTTGCTATGGGCTCTGATTGGTTGCTATGGGTTCTGATTGGTTGCTATGAGTTGTGATTGGTTGCTATAGGCTCTGATTGGTTACTATGGGCTCTGATTGGTTGCTATGGGCTCTGATTGGTTGCTATGGGCTCTGATTGGTCGCTATGGGCTCTGATTGGCTGCTATGAGTTGTGATTGGTTGCTATGGGCTCTGATTGGTTACTATGGGCTTTGATTGGTTACTATGGGCTCTGATTGGTTGCTATGGGTTCTGATTGGCTGCTATGAGTTGTGATTGGTTGCTATGGGCTCTGATTGGTTGCTATGGGCTCTGATTGGCTGCTATGAGCACTAGTTGGTTACTACGGGCTCTGATTGGTTGCTATGGGCAACAAAGACAGTCTTACTGCTAGACAGTTTTCATACATATGGCCCAATGTGCGTGTGGTAGAAATACCCCTTTAAGCTCTCAAAGTGACAGAAGATAATGAAGTTATTACCTGTAACTTCTTCAAAGGTTGCATAAAATCCATCAAAGTTTTTAGACCCATCTGATCGGAAAAGAAGATGCAGAGAATTCCCCGAACTGCGGATAGATGGCGGCCGCTCATTCCCACAGAACCGCTTGATGATTTGAGCATCCACGTTGTCGCCGTCTCGGACCTCCAGGTAATCATATTGACACATATAATCAAACTCCAGACTAATCATCGCAAACCTATCCAAAAAAACAAGAGTCAAAATGAGGGAATCAAAAATTGTAACCTCATATATTTGTTAAAGGAAAACATATTTCTGTTTTCCAAAAAGACCGCCCCTTTCTGTCCACAGGTTGTGTGTGGTATTGCAGCTCAACTTCACTCACTTTAATGGAGCTAACCTGCAATATGGATTTTTTTTCCGCCATGCAGTTTAACAAAGCCACAGCCGGTTTCAGACACACTTTATGGTCAGGCTGTGGGTGGTTCTTTAGCAGTGATTATCAGCTCTGCTACTCCTAGCTGTTCCTGTTACACTGACATGACTGCAGAGGATTTATAAAATGTACTACACAAGTCTATAGAGTTTTAAAGGGTGAAAACTTGTCATTAAGCTAGGAAGACAAGAGATAAAACTCTGCAGGGAGTGATTCAACATGTCAAAGGGCAGCTTGTGGAGCCATCAGCTAAGAGACAGAGGAGAGAGAGGTGGGGAGAGGTAACCAGAGAAACTTGTGTGCTCTAAGAGGAGATAAAGGGTCACATGTATGAAATTTGGCGTTTTAATGCCAAATTTCATGCGCATTAAAATAGCCTAGAATGCGCCTGATTTATGAATCCGCCCTACAGTAGGTCTGTAATGCGCCTGATAATGGCGTTCGGGAGGATTTAAACTATAGCGAACGGGGCTAGTTGAAAATACGCCAGACTTCTGGTGCAGCCCCGTTCATACATGTCCCCCAAAAATCTTCTTTATCTCCTGACCAAAGCAAAATCAACACAGCAATGTATTTGATAATAGTCTTCATTTACCTTTCCCTGCATGTTAAAAGCCAATCATATGGTGAGAAAACCTCATTATCCTCATTAATCAATATGTCAATGCTGAAAATGACACAATAATAAAAAGAGGAGATCGTACAGGTGGCTTCGGAGATGGCGTTCCCTGCTTCAGAGCTGTAGGCGCCAGTCCGATATTGACATGGGGGGGCTAAAAATACATACAAAGAGGTGACAGCTGAATTCAAAAAGGTCCGAAAATCCAGCCTATATTAAAAGATATAACAAACTAATAAAAGAGAGATCCTGTATCAGTGCGGGACGGACCTGGGGACCGGATTGTGGATTCAATTTTCATCTCATCCCGAGCTGCTGGCGTTTTATTAATCTGTAGTCGGTGTAACCACATAGCAAGAGGCGATTCAGCAGGGAGCGGGAACACTCAATAATTTATACTCCTCATCATTAACACTGTGCCAAGCTACTTGGGAGACCTCTAATTAACAGCAGCAAGATACCGACAAGGTAAGTACAGCAATAAGACCTTAATGAAGCAGCGGGCACAATATTGGGATGGAGTATCCCTTTCTTCTCTGCTAATTACAGGATGAGACCGATCTGCAGAATCAGCCAATTTAATGCAGATGTGACTGGCATGATCTGATCCCATGCGCTCTGTGTATAGGATCATATCGACAAGGTAAGTCCTTGTCTACACTGCACAGGTTTTTCATCAGATTTTTAAGCGGATTCAGAATTTAGAATCCGCAAAAATCCAGTCCCCATAGACTTCAATAGAAAATCCGAGACGTAGTCTACACAGCTTGGATTTTCTGTTGTCGGATTTCAAAAGCGCCTCTGAAAAAACTTAAAACATGTTCTAGAATCTGCTGTATTATAGCGGATTCTAGTACAATTCACTGTTAAAGGGACGGCTGAAATCCGAATACCGACCGCAAAATCTGTACCAAAAAACACGGTAAAACGATGGTAAAATTCCATCGAATTCTATAACAGAATACAAGGGCAGTTTACCATTGCCATGTAGACTAACTCTTTAGGTTATTTCAATCCCTACTTGCAATACCATGCCTGACCACATGGAGTGCTGTTAACAGCAATGCTTTTCCTAAATGACAGAAAATTGTGCCATTATTTTCCCACAAGTATTATAATGTTTTAAAAGTGTCTTCTCACCACACTGATTAGCTTTAACATGTAGGCACAAGTAAATAAGGGTTATTACCAAATACATTGCAGTTCTGATTTTGCTTCTTTTCAGAGTTAGAGCAGGTCTTATCTCCTGCTAGTATATGCAAGCTTCCCTAGGCTACTATAACAGCCCTAGCCAGGATGGTGATGTCACTTTCTGCTCCACTGATGGGCCCCAAGAATTAACTCCACTGGTGGGCCTCAAGAATCAACTCCACTGGTGGGCCTCAAGAATGAACTCCACTGGTGGCCCCAAGAATGAACTCCACTGGTGGGCCCTGAGAATCATCTCCACTGGTGGGCCCAAGAATCAGCTCCACTGGTGGCCCCAAGAATCAACTCCACTGGTGGGCCCTGAGAATCTACTCCACTGGTGGGAACAAGAATCAACGCCACTGGTGGGCCCTGAGAATCATCTCCACTGGTGGGCCCCAAGAATCATCTCCACTGGGGGGCCCCAAAAAATAAACTCAAACTGTGGGCCCCAAAAAACCCCAAGGTGGGCCCCAAGAATACTCCACGGGTTCCCAAGAAAAAATCTCCATTTGGGGGGGCCCCAAGAATCAACTCCACGGGGCCCCCAAAAATAACCCACTGGGGGGTTCCCCAAAAACACCAGGGGGGGGGCCCCAAAATTATTTTTACTGATGGGCCCCAGGCATGCCGAAATCACACTGAAAAAAGCGGGGGTCCCCGTTTCCCTTTCCCAAAAAAAACTTTTTCACAATTAAGCTCGGTTTTTTTTATTCATTTTTTAAAGTTCCTCCATGTATATGACTTCCTTTGTGTCCTACTTTTCCTTGGGCCAATATCACAGCAGTGAGAGGATTGCTTTAAAAGGGTTTTTTCCAGGGAAACTATGGCCCTTTGAGGACGTGTTTTCACAGGGCCGAATTGCAAGACAAATGGAATCCCAAGTGCAAAAAGTAACCCATTACCCTCGTATTGCTCATCTTGCTCGGTATCTTGCAAATCCCAATAGGGCCCCCTCCAGATAACAAAAAGATAAAGAAATTATTATTTCCCCTTTTTGTAAAAAGAAGCGCTAACACAAAAACATCCGTTTAAAATTGTCCGCCGGCCATTAGTAGTTTTACTTTTTTTTACACAGCCAGAGAAGAGCAAGATTCTATACGTCATTTTTTCTGCCGAAATAAAAAATAAAATACTGCCACAAATTGTAAAAAAAAAACTTTCCAGGATTACTGATTTTAACAAAATGACCCCTTTCTGATGGAAGTGTCCCCATTAAAAAAAATGACGGCGACACGGTGCAGCCAGTAACTGTATCGGTGGAGAATTTACAGGACACCGGGGGCATCACCGGGGACAAAAGGCAAAACTTGGTATGTAATGCAAAACAGGAATAATGTAGTAACATACAATCCGCTCTGCAATAAAGGAGGCCCCAGCTATTATATATATAATTTACGGCTTCCAGGATATATCATACTAATTGTACTGCATTAATTACAGTGATTATTATAAAGTAGGTCTAATAGGATGATGAGGCGATGACTTCCTGCGGGATCCGCACTGAGGGGCTTGCCCTTATTACCATCATTTTGGCTTAATGGAAGTATTGAAACACAGAAAAAGCTATTACTTATCTTTCACCCCCACTACAATCAGCCACTTATTATAGGTATGTGCCCTCCACACACAACTATTCTATTACCTTCCAATTCTGATGGGATTTTCATGCTTTATATGATGTTTAAACCCCAATCTAATTTAACCCCTTAAAGGGGTTGTCTCACTCCCTTGATTCATCTCACCTCAGTCCTTTTTTTCTTTGGTTTCATTTTGAATTCAGGGCTGTTTACTGGTTTCTACTAGGCTGCAGTAGAATCCAGGTCTGAGCTATACGACCAGCCTGCAGCCTTCAGGGGAATCGAAAAGGGCTTGTTATACGCCAGTGCTGGCGCCTATCAGGAGAGATCAAAAAAGTCTGTAGCTATAGCACCAGTCCTAGCAGCCCATCAGGAGAGATCGAACATGGTCTGTACTATAGCAACCAGTGCTGGGAGCCTATCAGGAGAGATCAAACAGGTCTGTAGCTATAGCAACCAGTGCGGCAGCCTATCAGGAGAGATCAAACAGGTCTGTAGCTATAGCAACCAGTCTAGCAGCCTAAAAGGAGAATCGAACAGGTCTGTAGCTATAGCAACCAGTGCTGGCCGCCTATCAGGAGAGATCGAAAGGTCTGTAGTTATAGTGACCTGAGGAGCTGATGCAGCCCCCTACAAAAGAGGATATCTAGGAATAGGTAGGACACTGTTAATGGAAACATATTGCACAGTGACATGTTTTTTGCAAAATCTTTAATATAAAAAGCAGCAATCCCTGTAGTGAGACAACCCCTTTAATGGCCGGCCTATTTTCGTTTTATTCCTTCCTGTTTTTTTTTCCAGCCGCGCCTTCCAAGAGCCTTAACTGTTTTATTTCTCAGACATATCAGGGCTTGTTTTTTGTGGGATGAGTTGCATTTTTTTACATTCTACATTTCAATGTGTCACAGACAAAAAAAATCTATTGTGGGGCGGAACTGGAAAAAAATGCAACCGCAATTTGTTGGGAGGAGAAGAGGGGGTTAGTGTGTTCATTGAGTAAGATAAATGACATGTGAGCTTCATTCTATGGATCAATGGGATCCGGTGATATTGCATTTGAATAGTCGTTGTTATGATTTCCTACTAAAAATAAAAAAAAGTTTTAAAAAAATTTCCTCACATCACCATTTTTCAGAGCAATAGCTTTGTGCACTTTTCTTCTGTTAGAGCTGTGGAATGACTCATTTTTTGTGAGTTTTTTTATGGCGCTAATATGGAGTGAAAGCAATTTTTTTTTATCACTTTATATTTAATTTATTTTTTTTTTCCGGGAGGAGGAATGACCAAAAAAAACCACAGTCATGTTGTTGAGTGTTTTTTTGGTTTTTCTTTTTTTTTACATTGCTCACCGTGCAACAAAGGGCAATGAAGGAGTGGCTTTGTAAGAAGCATTACAAGGTCCCGGAGTGGCTTAGCCAGTCTCCAGATTTCAACCCTGTAGAAAATCTTTGGAGGAATGGGCCAACATACCAGCAATAGTGTGTGCCAACCTTGTGAAGACTTAGGCCTCGTTCGCATGGCTTATTTTGGGACTGATTTCAGTCTTGTTGAGCGCCGTATTTGCGCTCCAATACGGCTGAAATCAGTCCCAGGCATTACGGTAATCCACAGTTATCATAGAGAACTATGTATTACGTCTCCTCTCCCCGCTCGGCGAATCCGCCGCGGGGGGAGAAAGTGACATGCACATTATTTACGGCGTGTATGCGCCGTGAATAATGAATGTCTATGGGGCCGGCGAGCTGCCGACCCTTCGCCCCCCCGCCACGCCCCCACTGCACGGCAGCCGGCGTAATTGCGGGGCGAAATCCGTCCCTGCAATTACGTCGGCAATAAGCCATGTGAACATTGCCTTACAGAAAACGTTTGACCTCTGTCATTGCCAACAAAGGATATAGAACAAAGTATTGAGATGAACCTTTGTTAATGACCAAATACTTATTTTCCACCATAATTTGCAAATAAATTATTTCCAAATCAGACAATGGGATTTTCGGGATTTGTTTTCTCCTTTTTCAGTCTCTCATAGTTGAGGTCGACCTATGATGTCAATTACAGGCATCTCTCATCTTTTTAAGTGGGAGAACTTGCACAATCGGTGGCTGACTAAATACTTTTTTCCGAACGGTAAGTAACATGACTTTGTATTTTTTGGACGTGACAATACTAGTTATGTTAATTTTTTTATTTGTCTTATGTGATAAATAAAAGAGGGGAATTGGAATTTTTAGTATTATATTTATTATTTATTTTTTACCTTTTTCTTTATCAAAGTAATTTTTACCCCCCATATGGTACTCACACATGCCATCGCCTGATCAGTGGTTTTTACTACAATTCTGATATACTGCAGTATTAAGTGGTTCCATTGATCTCCTATCACAGGATATAATAATAGTACAATCATGGCCATGCTAGAGACCTTCATTAGTCCCTTGGCTATGATGACAACCGTACTGCACCCTGGGGTGGGGATTGGCACTAAAGGGTGAGCTGCAACCTTTCCTAATGGTTAAGATGCCACAATTATCAAGGCATCTAAGTACTCAAATGACTGATATCAGAGTTACATTGATCCTGGCCATTAGCAATGGGTGTCAGATATAATGGAAGGATCAATCCAGTTTTTTTTTTTCTAACTTGTTCATTAGAAATTGCTCTTAGATACACTGTGGGGCCGTAACGTTACTTACCTGCAGCTGAATACAGGATTTCTGGCTGATGCAACAGTCTCTGTTAGGTCACATGACCTGCTCTCTGATTGGTTGAAATACACTGTGCTGTTGCTGCTGACAGGAAGTCTGTCTCTCTATGCATTCCTCAGAGTGTAAATTTGAACCCCCCAGAGGAATGCATGCACTTTCGGGTCACTTAACCACACTGTGTGTTTCAGCAGCTCAGAGAGCAGGTCACATGATCCAGTCGCAGCAGTGAGGGATCCTGTATCCAGCTGCAGGAGTCCTATGAGACTGATTTTGAACCTCCTTTAGAAAAACATAGAGAGATTCACTTCTGGGTCACACAATCACGCTGTGTGTTTCAGCAGCTCGGAGTGCAGGTCACATGACCCACTGGCAGCAGTGAGCAATCCTGTATTCAGCTGCAGGCAAGCGAAATTACTGGCAATGCTGTGCACCTGGAAGCAATTCCTAATGAAATACCAGCCAGCACCCACTGCGTATAGAGTGGGCTCAGAGCATGATACTCCCTTAGCACTCCCAGGACATATTGTTACACCCTTATGTGCAAAGGGGCTAATCAGAACACAATACAAAAAAAGTTATACAAATGTGGTGACTCAATTTCTGCTTGATGTCAGCAAATGGAAACAATCTTGTCCTGAGGTTATCCTGCTAACCTGGGTGCAGAGCTACAATTTTGTGAGTACCATATATATTCGAGTATAAATTGAGTTTTTCAACACAAAAAAATGTGCTGAAAAATCCATCCTCGGCTTATACTCAAGTCACTGTTGGCGTGACTCGAGTCCTATTGCGAGCGCTCCCTGCTCCGCAATAGGACTCCGGTAGGCCACAGCAGACTTGTGACCTTCCGGAATATCTGGCACAGGTGACGTGAGTGTCATCACGCTGCCTACATGGCCTGATGACATCACGTTGCCTGTGCCAGAAGAAGGAGATCAGTGGAAGCCTCGGAGCGACGGAGAAAGGTGAGTACTTGTATTTTTTTTTTTTTAACAAACCCTAAATATACCTGAATATGAGGGACATATACCTGCCTATAGGGGGACATATACCTGCCTATAATTGCCTATGGAGGGACATATATCTGCCTATAACTGCCTATGGGGGACATATACCTGCCAATGGGGGACACTAAACTGCCTATACCTGCCTATGGGGGACATTAAACTGCCTATACCTGCCTATGGGGGACATATATCTGCCTATGGGGGGGCATTAAACTGCCTATACCTGTCTATGGGGGACATTAAATTACCTATACCAGCATATATCTGCCTATGGGGGACATTAAACTACCTATACCAGCCTATACCTGCCTATGGGGGACATTAATGTACCTATACCAGCCTATACCTGCCTATGGGGGACATTAATGTACCTATACCAGCCTATATCTGCCTATGGTGGACATATACCTGCCTATGTAATTTTATTGGTATCCATTTTTATTTTTGAAATTTACCAGTAGCCGCTTCATTTTCCACCCTAGGCTTATACTCGAGTCAATAAGTTTTCCCATTTTTTGTGGCAAAATAAGGTGCCTCGTTATATTCGGTTCGGCTTATACTCGAGTATATACAGTATGTTTTCTTAGAACTTCATTTGGCTGTTCCTCTGTTAGTCCTTCTGGAAATGTATAGATGGATTAACAAGTGTTTAACCAAAGCCCATAGTGTTTCACTGCACACACTGACACCTCTATGACATTAGTATGTTTTTAGGAGACGACCAGTTCATAGGTCTCTATGAGTCCGGACCCCTAACACGATCAGAGTGGTGCTATGTGCTGCATTGTGTTCCAGTTTGATCATGCTGGGAACCAGTGGCTGCTGCAGGCTGGATTAATCAAGAAATGTGAGATGACCGAGGTGGCACTTGGATACGACCTCCCCCACCCCCCCTCGGGGATGGGGAGCAGCACGACCGAGGATAAAGGTGACTTACCAGTTAAAAACGGTCCTGGGGACCAAAATCACGATTTATTTTAGCGACCAGGCCCCCTTTTTCTGACCCCAAAAGTCCCCTTGGGCCAAGATTCATTCACTTTCTCCCTTTCTAAACCAACTGCTTTACATTTTCACCCAAATTGCTTTTTAAAAGTTTATGTTTTTAGTAAAACTGTTTATACACAATGGAAGGACAGGGGGGTAAAAACCCCAGGGAAGCAATGAACGGATCCAGCAGTCATTTGCTACCAAAACTAATACCTTTAAATTTGCAAGCCCCCGTTATTATTAATTTCGATCAGGATTTCTGAGGGACATCCCGATTTTCCCCAGACGCCTCACTATTTCTGGGGCAGTCATTGTACAAAATTACTTTCCTGCACTGATCCTGAGTTACATCCGATTACCTCCAAGCTGCACTCAAATTTTCTGCTGGGCAGTCACGTTACTACATTACTTATCCTGCCTGATCCGAGTTATATCCTTTTTTTTAAATCCAATCGCTCACTATTTTTTGCTGGTGCATCATGTGTCAAATTATTTACCGTACGATCCATTCATCCCGATTAACTCCAAACTGCACCACTATTCGCTGGTGCGTCACTGTGTAATACTTATTTTCCTGAATGATTTCTGAGTTTCATCCGTATTATTCCAGAGCTGAACTCATATTCTCTGGCAGTCACTGGGGGCAAAACTTATCCGTACTGATCCTGGTTTTTGCTGTATTTTACTGCAAACGCACTCACTATTTCGGTTTCATCACGGTACATAATTACTTATCCGTCTGATCCTGGTTCATCCCGTATTATCCTCCAAGCTGCACCCTATTCCCGCTGGTCATCCTGGATATACATTACTTATTCCCGTACTATCCTAAGTTTAAATTTTTATTTTACTCCGAGCTGCACTCATATTTTTTGGTGCAGTCACTACGTAAAACATTACTTATCCTGTACTGATTGATTCACCTGTTTACCTCCCGAGCTGCATTTTTTTATTCTGTGGTGCAGTCACTGGTAAAAAATTACTTACCTTTACTGATCCTGATTACTCCTTATTTACCCAGAGCTCACCAAAATTCTGCGGTGAGTCAGTGTACATACATTACTTTTCCTTACTGATCCTGATTTTCTCCGTTTATCCTCCAAGGGTGCCCCCACTATTCGCTGGGGGTCCTGTGAATACATTTTTATCCTGACTATCCTGAGTTACTCCTGACATCCCCAGGTGCGCTCACTATTCGCTGGGCAGGGCACGTGCACATACATTCTTATCCTGTACTGATCCCGAGTTACATCCTATACATACTCCGAGCTGCACCACATTTTGTGGTCCAGTACTGTGTCATCATTCAAAATTTTCTGTATGCCCGAGTTTCATCCTGTATTATCCTCCAGACTGCCCCTCAATCTGTGGTGCAGTCACTGGTCATACATTACTTTTTCCCCTGATATCCCGGTTACTCCTGTATATACTCCAGTGACCACCCCCAGAAATAGTGACGCAGCTCTGGAGTATAATAAGGAGCAACTGGGGAAAATACAGGATAAGTAATGTAAATTATTAACATGACTGACCACAAATAGGGGCGCGCTCTGGAGGATAATACAGGATTAACTAGGATCAGTACAGGATAAGTAATTATGTACTAGTGACTGCACCAGCAAATAGTGAGGCAGCTCGGAGGATAAAAGGATGTAACTCGGGTCATACAGGTAAATAAGTATTACACATGACTGCACCCAATTGTGAGTGCAACTCTGGGGGTAATACAGGATGTAACTTTTAAAAAACAGGATAAGTAATGTATGTACAGAGTGACTGCACCACAAACTGGGGCAGCTCTGGATATAATACGGGATGTAAACCAGGATCAGTAGGGAAAGAATGTATGTCACAGTGATTGCACCAGCAGAATAGTGAGTGCAGTTTGGGGTATAATACAGGGTATAAATCAGGATCAGTGCAGGGTAATAATGTAGTCACATGATGCACCACAAAAATGGGGCAGCTCTGGAGTATAATCAGGATTAACTCAGGGGCAACGTTTAAATAATGTTGTACAGTAACTGCACCAGCAAAAAGTGAGTGCAGCTCTGGGTTAATACAATGTAACTCAGGTCAATACGGATAAGTAATGAAGTATGTACACTGACTGCACCAGCAGAATAGTGAGTGAGCTTGGAGTATAAAAAAGGGTGTAACTCAGGATAAAAACAGGGGAAAAAAATGTTTTACACATGATGCAGCAGAGAAAGTGAGTGCAGCTCTGGACAAATACAGGGTGTAAATCAGGGTCATACGGATAATAAGTATGTACCAGTGACTGCCCCAGAATGTGAGTGCGCTTTGGAGTATAATCGGATGTTACTCAGGGGCTAAGGATAAGTAAGTAAATATGTACACTCTCACCACAGAAAAAGGAGTGCCCTTTGGGGGTATAAACAGGTGTTCTCAGGGTCAAACAATAAGTAATGTATTTACTAAGTTACTTAACTTTTGTGTAAATTAATTTTGTTTATACATATTAATTTATGTTGATTATTTACTAATCACTTATTCTGTAGTTCTGTACATACATTGTCATCGGTCCTCATTTGGGGGTAAAAAAACTAATTTTCCACCCCACCCAGGCCCCTTTATATCACTATGATCTTGAAGTATGGGAGGAAACCAGGACACCCTCCAAACATACGCTCCTCAGGATTTGAACTCTTAAATGGTGCTTAAAAGTGGACCTACCCTTTACCTATCAAACTTCGAGAAAAATCCACGCTTACCACCTGACTCTACAGAAATATCCGGGCGACCTTGATGCCCATTCACAGTGCGCATTAAATGGGTAACTTTCCATCATGATCTCTCCACGGGCGGCTTGTATTACCTCCCCACATCCTAGGAAAAAAAATTAAAAATCATTTTACCCATACTCATAACTGTGTAAAAAAAACATAAAGTGCAGTATGCATTAAACAACTGAAACCACCAATTTCCTATTCTGGTCCTTTTCAAGAAGGGTATGACACAATGAGATGTATTAGAGCCCCATCTACTGGCCACATCTGTGTACTGCTGTGTGTATATTCTCAGAAAGGGGAAAATCTTTCCTTGGGGAACGCCTAAAGTTTTTGGTGGGATTCAAATTTCCTTTTTCACTCCACAACATCTGCAACACAAGGGATTTTGGGAAGGATAGAAGCTCAACCCTCTATGAATGTAACAAAATTTTTTTAATTTTTTTGAACCACTGGTCTTTTGGGAAAACAAAAGGGGTATTAGCCACGCCGCATATCATCTGATAACTGTTTCGGGTTTTGCCTTCATCAGTGCAGGCAGAGCGGGGTTGTGGGTGGTGGGGGCAATGATGGGGTCAGAAAGGGAAATCCCTCCTCGTGGAGGCGCCAATACTGGTATATTCTGTATTTGGAAAACCGGTGGATAATGGAAAAGCCGAAAAATAAAAAATTATGGACTTGTTCATGATCATTGGGTCTAGTTGTAGGTTTAATCCCAGAATAAAACCAAGTTAGCCTCCACCTCCATTTGTATAGACGCTGGTGCACACTGTTATAAATGAAAAAAGGGTTCTGTACAAGAAATCCACGCACCCAGGGACTTAAAAACCCTATAGACATTAGATGTGAACACTTAAAATGCCTTACTTCTGTACTTTAAACATACACAAAATAATAAAGGCTTTTAGTGCTCAGTTTGATCAAGTTGCTGATAAGGCTACCTTGATGCAGTATGTGGGCATACTCAACTTGATCAAACTGAGCACTGAAAGCCTTTATTCTGTGCATTTATAAAGTATAGCAGTCATGCATTGTAAATTTTCCAATGTTTATTTGGGTTTTAGTGTCAGCTGGGTGCTGCTGGATCTGTGGTATGAGAATAAGCTCTGTAGGTATACGTGTGGTGGCACGGAGGGAGGCAGATGAGTGGAAGATGAGAGTGGTATAATAGTCGGCCTGCGCTATGTCACAGTGGCTAGAACTTCACTACCCACGCCTCTCGTGCTTCTCCGACACTAGTGAAGAGGGGGTCTGCACTGTGGATGATGGTGGTAGTAATCCCTCGGGGCACACTCTGTCAGTGTTTTCTCCTCAACTGCCCACGGTAGGTGGTGTACGAGGTGCCATTGGAGTTCGGTGCAGAATAAGCAGGCAGGAGACAAAAGTCGTTAAAATCACATGTCACCAGAGGCCTCCTTTACTTCCCATAGCAAGGTGACATACACACACGGCAGTGGAATGCATTCTCGGTACACTTTTCTTACCCAATCCAGGCCACTCGGGAGACCAATGCAGGACAATTTAATAAAGTCCCATTGCATAAACGCCTGTGGTGAACTCCTATCTCAACTCTCCGGATCCACTCACATGTGGTTAAAGGGTTTAAAACTGCACCCTAAACCCAGTGGCAACACAGCCTATGTCAGGGTAGTATGATGGGGTGCACCTCTGACAGCTTGTAGATGTTTGCACTGATCACTTGAAGGTGGCAATCAGTGGAGAGAGATGACTTCCCAGTGGGGAGAGACCCAGAACACCCAATTTACCTAACTTATGTAACCTTCTACTCTACCCCACCCTTTTGTTGTCATGTTGATTCCCACCATTAGCTCCTGAGTGGCAAGGCAGCATGATTATACACCTTTTACAGATGTGCAGAAGCTGTTGGCTGAATATAGGGGTGAAATAGAGGTCTATAAACATAATAGAGAAAACTTATCACACTACTTATAGTGCAATTACTACAGATATTAGTGCAATTACTGATAAATGTTATTAACTCTTTAGTAGTGTATTGTACCACCAACTCCTGTACATTACATATGGATATTTCAGAGAGATTGACTCATTTTTTAAATCATGGGTACAAAATTCGGAATGTTACTAACCCTATTCTATAAGTAGCACCTTTGGCATTTGCCTCAAGTATCATGGTGGGTGGTTGGAGACTGGGCGCAAACACATAAAAAGGGTTTTTTATAGCTAATTTGTTGCAATGAACAACATTGCTATATTATTTTTTTGCACTTTGGGTGGAGGCATCAAAATATGGTGACCACAGTGTGGATTGGAGATTACATTCAGTGACACATAGCAGGGGTTATATTTGTAAAGGATGCACAGTAAGAGGGCATGAACTGGTTTGAGGGTCACAATGGTAGAGTGATAATTATATAGAGTATAACATACAATGGTGGATAATGAGAGTTATACACGGTTGATTCACATAATTATGACCATATCCAGATTTACTGCTGTGTGCAGCATGAACAGCAGCTAGATGGGCTGGGAGTGACTCTATAAGGTCCAGGTCAGTTGTCACAGGTATCTGGAGCCGACTGCATCCCACAGCTGCTGGAGGGTCCATAGAGCCAACACCACCATCCAGGGGCTCCCCCAGCTGATGGTGGTCCAAAGAGCCAACACCAACATACAGGGGCTCCACAACTGCTTGAGGATCCATAGAGCCAACACCACCATCCAGGGGCTCCCACAGCTGCTGGAGGGGCCATAGAGCCAACACCACCATCCAGGGGCTCCACAGCTGCTGGATGGTCCATAGAGCTAACACCATCCATCAGGGGCCCCACAGCTGCTGGAAGGGCCAAGAGCCAACACCCCCATCCAGGGGGGTCCCAGCTGCTGGGGTCCATAGAGTCAACACCACCATCCCGGTCCCCACAGCTGCTGGAGGGCCCAAGCAACACCACCATTCAAGGGGCTCCCAGCTGCTGGAGGGCCATAGAGAACACCACCCTCCAGGGCTCCACACAGCTGCTGGGGGCCATAGAGGCCCAACACCACCCTTCAGGGGCTCCCACAGCTGCTGGAGAAGCCATAGAGCCAACACCACCATTCAGGGGCTCCCACAGCTGCTGGAGGGGCCATAGAGCCAACCCCATCATACAGGGGCTCCACATCTGCTGTAGGGGCCATAGAGCCAAAAACCACCATCCAGGGCTCCACCCGCTGCTAAGAAGCCATTTGAGCCAACACCCCCATCCAGGGGCTCCACAGCTGCTGGAGGGTCCATAGAGCCAACACCACCATCCAGGGGCTCACACAGCTGCTGGAGGGTCCATAGAGTCAACACCACCATCCAGGGGCTCCCACAGCTGCTAGAGGGTCCATAGCGCCAACACCACCCTCCCGGGGCCCACACAGGTGCTGGAGGGTCCATAGAACCAACACCACCATCCAGGGGTTCCACAGCTGCTGGAGGGGCCATAGAGCCAACACCACCATCCCGGGGCTCCCACAGCTGCGGGAGGATCCATAGAGTCACACCCCCTTCCAGGGGGTCCACAGCTTCTGTAGGGTCCATAGAGCCAACATCAACATTCCCAGGGTGCCTAACCACACCTCCGGGGTCCAAGGGGGGGGCCAAACACACCACCATCCAGGGGCTCCACACTGCTGGAGGGTCCATCGCGCCAACACCACCATCCAGGGGCTCCCACAGGTGCTGGAGGGTCCATAGAACCAACACCACCATCCAGGGGCTCCCACAGCTGCTGGAGGTTCCATAGAGTCAACAACACCATCCAGGGGTTCCACAGCTGCTGGAGGGGCCATAGAGCCAACACCACCATCCCGGGGCTCCCACAGCTGCGGGAGGATCCATAGAGACAACACCACCTTCCAGGGGCTCCACAGCTTCTGTAGGGTCCATAGAGCCAACATCAACATCCAGGGGCTCCACAGCTGCTGGAGGGTCCATAGAGCCAACACCACCATCCAGGGGCTCCCACAGCTGGAGGGTCCATAGCCAACAACCCCCATCCAGGGGCTCCCACAGGTTCTGGAGGGTCCATAGAACCCAAAACCCCCATCCAGGGGTTTCCCACAGCTGCTGGAGGGGCCATAGAGTCCCAACACCACCATCCAGGGGGGTCCTACAGCTGGGGGGAGGGTCCATAGATCCAACACCACCTCCAGGCGGCTCCACAGCTTCTGGAAGGGGCTAGAGCCAACATCAACATCCAGGGGCCACAGCTGCTGGAGGGTCCATAGAGCCCAACACCACCATCCAGGGGGTCCCACAGCTGCTTGAGGGTCCATAGGGCCCAAACCCCCATCAAGGGGCTCCCACAGGTGCTGGAGGGCCATGACCAACACCACCATCCAGGGCCACAGCTGCTGGAGGAGCCATAGAGCCAACACCACCTCCAGGGGCTCCCACAGCGCTGGAGGATCCATAGAGCCAACACCACCATCCAGGGGCTCCACAGCATATTTAGGGTACATAGAGCCAACAACAACATTCAGGGGCACCCACAGCTGCGGGAGGATCCATAGAGTCAACACCACCTTCCAGGGGCTCCACAGCTTATGTAGGGTCCATAGAGCCAACATCAACATCCAGGGGCTCCACAGCTGCTGGAGGGTCCATAGTGCCAACACCACCATCCAGGGGCTCCCACAGGTGCTGGAGGGTCCATAGAACCAACATCAACATCCTGGGGCTCCTACAGCTGCTGGAGGGTCCATAGAACCAACACCATCATCCAGGGGCCCCACAGCTGCTGGAAGGTTCATAGAGCCAACACCACCATCCAGGGGCTCCCGCAGCTGTGGGAGGATCCATAGAGTCAACACCACCTTCCAGGGGCTCCACAGCTTCTGTAGGGTCCGTAGAGCCAACATCAACATCCAGGGGCTCCACAGCTGCTGGAGGGTCAATAGAGCCAACACCCCCATCCAGGGGCTCCCACAGCTGCTAGAGGGTCCATAGTGCCAACACCACCATCCAGGGGCTCCCACAGGTGCTGGAGGGTCCATAGAACCAACACCACCATCCAGGGGCTCCCACAGCTGCTGGAGGATCCATAGAATCAACACCACCATCCAGGGGGTCCACAGCTGCTGGAGAGGCCATAGAGCCAACACCACCATCCAGGGGCTCCCACAGCTGCTGGAGGATCCATAGAGGCAACACCACCATCTAGGGGCTCCACAGCTTATGTAGGGTCCATAGAGCCATCATCAACATCCAGGGGCTCCCACAGCTGCGGGAGGATCCATAGAGTCAACACCACCTTCCAGGGGCTCCACAGCTTCTGGAGGGTCCATAGAGCCAACATCAACATCCAGGGGCTCCACAGCTGCTGTAGGTTCCATAGAGCAAACACCACCATCCAGGGGCTCCCACAGCTGCTGGAGGGTACATAAAACCAACACCACCATCCAGGGGCTCCTACAGCTGCTGGAGGGTCCATAGAACAAACACCATCATCCAGGTGCCCCACAGCTGCTGGAAGGTTCATAGAGCCAACACCACCATCCAGGGGAACCACAGCTGCTGGAGGGTCCATAGAGCCAACACCCCCATCCAGGGGCTCCACAGCTGCTGGAGGGTTTCCCTAGAGCCAACAAACCCCCATCCAGGGGCTCCACAGCTGCTGGAGGGGCCAATAGAGCCAAACACCACCATCCCAGGGCAACAGCTGCTGGAGGAGCCATAGAGCCAACACCACATCCAGGGCCCCTGGGGTCCAACCACCCCCTCCCGGGGCCCCACAGCTGCTGGAGGACCATAGAGCCAACACCCCCATCCAGAGGCCCACAGCCTGCGGAGGGGTCCATAGAGGCCAACACCACCATCCAGGGGGCTTCACAGCTGCTGGAGGGTCCATAGAGCCAACACCACCATCCAGGGGCTCCCACACATACTCTATTGGGTTCAAGTCTGGGGAATTAGGGGTCAGGATAGTACTTGGAAGTCTTGGTCCTGCTCTTCCAATGTCCAGACATTTCTAGCCATGTGACGTCGCATTGTCTTGCTGGAAGATCCCATCTGCCCCATGGAAGACAATCAGTATGTATAGGTGTATGTGATCTGCAAGGATGGATTCATACCCAAATCAGGTGAGATCGGCTTCAACATGGATGAGTGGCTCTGAAAATGGCACGGAAACATTCCCTGAAAATAACACTGTCACCACCAGCTTGTGTTCTTCCAGCAATGGCTACAGGGTGTTGGTTCTCTGATGTTTGTCACCTGACACAGCAAGCATCCATTCAATGAAGAAGAAAACATGACTCATTGGAAAAGATAATCCTTTGCCAATCACTGCAATTCTTATATTGTGGGGAAAATTGAAGCCTTTTCTGTCGATACAGGAAGGTGCAGGGACATCCTGAAAGCCAATAATCATTCCTTTCTGCAACTCTGATAAATCTCCCCCTTTTACCCACGACAGCAACAAGGTATGTGTGTGCAGACCGCCAGTCACACACCTTATTTACCCACCAAACCAGCGCACCACACATGACTCCCTTCATGAATTTCACGCTGCTGATGTTAAAAAAAAAAAGTGGTCATAACAATGTGACTCAACTGCGTACTTGTGGGGCACATAATATGCCCCATATAAGCCATACGCGAAATAAGCCTGTGGCTTATATTGGCCATATTTTTGCAAGCCCTTCTCGTCCGCCCTGCGTTTCATAAAGTGCAACCACGTCTATTAAAGTCAAATACAATGCAATTATAGTTACCCTGCTCCTACATAACCAGCTGCCTGACTTCCAGCAATGATGGAGTTAAGGGCCTCCCCATATTTTCCATTCGTGTCTCCTGCTGCTAAAATTAAACGGAGAACTTGCTGTTGTGGAATTTTTTATTTTTTTTTGGTTGTCGTCATGGTAACCGGTACCACTTTACAGGGGACCCAGGAACGCCGCCTATCACCTCGCTGCATCGTATTAAGCCCCTCAGGGACGCCGAGTGTGAGGTTAATGTCGCAGTTCATGGACGGTTTTGCTAAAAATAACCCAAACCCAAAAATGTGCATTAAAGGCACATTCCGGAGTCTCTGCCGGTGATCGCGGCCCCGCTGTGTTTCTCATCACACTCGGTTTCCCAGGGAACTGACAGCAGAGATGTGACAGCTGCGCTCAGAGTAAGGATCTGTCTGCTTTACAGTCACAAAAGTTTATTTACAGGGCCAGAAATAAAGGTATCGGGCGGCCCAGGCGCCATTCTGCTGTGATTTTAATGTTGGGTTCATAGGGGAACTTTAAAGGGGTTGTGTCACCACAAACATTGGTTGTATAGGGATATAGGATATGCCAGCACTGTAAGGGTATGTTCACACGGCTTATTTTGGCGCGCATTTTGGCGCGGCGAAATGCACACCGCAATTACGGTAATCCATAGCTCTATAGCTCTAGAACTATGGATTACGCCTCATCCCCCCACGCATACAATACGATCGTATTGTAAGCGCGGGGAGATACAGTGGTGGCCAAAAGTATTGGCACCCCTGCAATTCTGTCAGATAATACTCAGTTTCTTCCTGAACATGATTGCAATCACAAATTCTTTGGTATTAATATATTCATTTATTTTGCTTGCAATGAAAAAACACAAAACAGAATGAGACAAAAATCAAATCATTGTCTTTTTCCCCAAAACTTCAAAAATGGGCCGGGGACAAAATTTTGGGCCCCCTCAGCCTAATACTTGGTAGCACACCTTTACCCAAAATAACTGCGAACAACCCGCTCCGGAACCTTTCAATGAGTTTCTAAAATGCTCTGCTGGAATTTTAGACCATTTTTTTTGGGCAAATGCCCAGGTCCCTGAGATGGAAGGGCGCCTTCTGCCATTTGAGATTTCCAAGGTTTCTATGGGATTCAGGCTGGACTCATTGCTGCCACTTTAGGGTCCCCAGTGTTTCCCCAAAACCTTTTCTAGTGTTATTGAAGGTGTTTTGGGTCTTTGTCCGCGGGAAAAACCCCATGATTTCGAGGGAGACCCAGCTTTTCACCTGGCCCCTACTATGCTGCACAATTTTTGGTAGTCTTCGCTTCAAAATGCCAGCCCAACGGTCAAGCAGTCCGAGCAGAAAAGAACCCCCAAAACATCGGGGAAACCTCCCCATTTTAAATGTGGGGGCCCGGGTTCTTTTCTTTGGATTCCTCTTTTTTTTTCATGTAAATTTTTTTTGAGGCCCTTTTCCCAAAAAGCTCTACTTTTGTCTCTTGACCGAGAACATTTTTCCCAAAAAAAGTTTTGGGCTTTCTCAGGTAATTTGGGAAAAACTCCAGCCTGGCTTTTTTATGCCGGGGAAGAAGGGGTCTTCCTGGGTCCTCCCTACATCCCTTTTTTTAGACCCCGCGGTGACGGGTGACATTTTGTACCCTCGGACTGCGGGGCAGCTTGAACTTTTTTGGATGTTAGTTGGGGGTTCTTTATCCACCTCGCACATTTGCTTGAAATCTCTTGTCAATTTTTTTTTTTCGTCCACATTGGGAGGTTAGCCACAGTGACATAGGGAGGTTAGCTACAGTGCCATAGGGAAGTTAGCCACAGTGCCATGGGGGAGGTTAGCCACAGTGCCATGGGGGGAGGTTACCACTGCAATGGGGGAGGGGTTAGCCACAGTGCCATGGGGGAGGTTGCCACTCCCATAGGGAGGTTGCCACATCCATGGGGGGTTGCCACGTGCATAGGGAGGTCAGCCACATCCCATGGGTTTTTTTAATCTAGGGAGGTTAAAACCACGGCCCATGGGAGGTTAGCCACAGTGCCATAGGGAGGTTACCCCAACAGGCCCAATGGGGGGGTTACCCCACAGTCCAAAAGGGAGTTGGGGCCACGTGCCATGGGGGGGTTGCCACATGCCAAAGGGATTTTACCACGGCCATAGGGGGGTCAGCCACAGGCCCAGGGGTTTTAATCTAGGGAGGTTGCCACGTGCCATGGGGGGGGTTTGCCACAGTGCCATGGGGAGGTTAGCCCAGGCCTGGGGGAGGTTAGCCACATTTGCCTAGGGAGGTTGCCACAGTGCCATAGGGGGGTTGCCACAGTGCCATGGCTTTACATTTTGGATGACCCTGCGCAGGGAGACAAGGAACATTCAGGTTTTGGAGAGGGATTTGTAGCCTTGGATTGTCATGCTTCCTCAAAAATTTTTGGGATTCCGGGTCCCAGAAGTTCTTTGGTCTTTTTCTTTTCTCCATGTCAATGTGGTCACACAAGGACACAGGCAGAGGTTAGTAAACTTTAATCTATTCAACTGGCTGAATTGATTTACCGTATATACTCGAGTAAAACCCATTTTTCACCAAAAAATGTGCTGAAAAACCCCCCCCTCGGCTTTTCCCGGCACGTGGGCGCTCGGGCGCTGCGAGGGCCCGTGCCCCAAAGGGGGAGCTTCGTTATTTGTACTCTCGGGAGGCAAAAAACTGAAGGCCCGGTTCAGCTGACGCGTCCGGGCACTCCGTGGCCCGGGTCTGTCAGCGATTTTTCCCCCTGCCCGCCCCTCCGGAGGCATGTAGGGAAGAGATACCACCCCCGGAGCAGAGAGCGAGCGTCCGTGCCCCGCAGTGGCCCCGGGGCGGCGAAAGCGGACCCGGCCGTCCGGATTTTTCCCCGGCACGGGCAGCTTTGGGGGTTATTACGCGGGTTTGCCGCGGCCTATGACATCCCCCGCCTGCCGAGAAGATGCGGGGAGAGCGCCGGGGGGCGAGCCGGGGAGCGAGGAAAGTGGTTTTTTTTTTTTTTTTGCCTGCCTATACTGCCTATTTCCCCCTACCTACCTATAACCTGTCTATGGGGCATAACGCCTATCCCTGCCTGGGAACCTATACTTCCCTTACCTGCTAGGGGCCATACTCCCATCCCCCCTATAGCCTGCCTAGGGGGACCTAAACCTGCCTTACCCTGTTTGGGGGACCTTCCCTGCCTTACTCTCCTATACTTCCCTATGCCCCTGGGGGGCCTATACCTGTAAAACCTGATGGGGGCCCTTCCTCCTTTAAAACGACCTATACCTCCTAAAACCCCCTATGGGGGCAATACCTGCCATGAGGCCTAATTGCCTTTAACCCTTTACCTGCCTATAACCTCCCCATGGGGACATATTTTCCCCAAATATTGGGGGAAAAACCTAGTGCCCTACAAAAGAAAAAACTGCACAAAGGGAAAAATTTCAGGAAATTTTTCATGGAGTCGGTGAAAGCTTTTAAAAAATTAAGAGAAAATTACTTTTATTATTTAAAAAAAAAGGGCAAGGGGGAGCTACAGTTTTTGGGTAAAGGATTATATTAAACAGGTAAATAACTTTACAGGAAAAAAAAACCTATCGGAAATTAAAAGGGACCCCAAGAGGATTTAAAATTTAAATTAGAAAAATTTTGGAAGAAAAGGGAAAAATTTGGGAGCCATAACTTTAAAACAAAAAAAAATTTTGTTGGTTGAAAGATCCATAAAACCAATTTTTTGGTGTCCCTAAAATCCATAAGGGTATTTTCCCACCAAATTTGCGCCCCTTATATAGGAAACTGTTCCTTGGGGGAACGGGGTCAGTATGTGGGTAACAAACAACCCACAGCCCCTTGTGAAAAAAAGACCGGGTTATAAAAAAACTCCAAGGAAGTTTTAAAGCGATGGGAATAGGAATGGAAGGGGAAAACTAGGTGTGATTTTGATCATTTATATTCCCGTCTGCCACATATTTGGTGATTTAAACATGTCATTTTTCCTTAGAAATGATAGAATTAAGGAAAAAAAACACAAATGTTTATCCTTATGGGTATGAATATTTCTTAAGAACAACTACTTCAAATTCTCTAAGAATTTTATTTACAAAAAAGGGGCCCCCTTTAGTACCTCTTCCCCTTCCCTGGCTAACTCCTTATGGCATTGGGGCCCCTGTCATTTTAAACCGGGTAATCCCTTTTTGGATTGTATCCTAGTTATGGGGGCTACACGATGACCTCCCGCTCATATGGGGTCGCATGTAGCGTCAATACAATCCCTTTAGGGGTTATATTAATTCCAAAACATGCAACTCCAGTTTACCAGCATTGGAAAAAGGAAAAATATACATTTTTGGATATCCCCTTAAAGGGAAAAGCACAAATGGGGCAAGTTTTTGAGCATCAATACCGCAAACCCGGGGCGGGTAACACTTTTTAAAAGCAAAAACTTCACTCGCTGAAAACCAAGAAGCAATCCCTATGGGAATATTTAAGGTTTCCGCACTTGTACTTTTGGGGACAGATTATCAACAAGCAAAATACAAATATCAAAAGATTACTCCAAGGGGGGTATACAATGAAAAATTAAAATTTGGCTAAGAATAAAGTAAAATCAAAAACGCAATCACACCTACTTAATTGTGTCCCCAAAATAAAAAGGAAAAAACTAATATGGGACAAAAACAATATTTTCCACGGATATAGTAAAATTTTCAAGAAATAAGAACTTTTTTTCTATAAAAAATTTGGGATCTTAAGACAAGATCCTTTCTTGTCTGAGATCTTAGACAAAGGGATTGGCTGTGTCCCGAAAAAAAGGGAAAACGGGGCAATGTAATTCACCCAAATGCCTTCACAAAAAAATTTACAAAAAAAACTTGGCTCCCTTAAAGGCTTCTTTGCATTTTTGGGGGTGTTCGATCAACTTATGTAATATTACTAAAAAAAAATAATATAAAATTTGTGATGCTCTGAAAAAAAAAATTACCCCAAGAACGTTCCTAAACTGGAAAACCACCTGTTGTATATATCACCGAATGTGCAATATGTTGCAAAAAAATGTGGCAGCCTTTCGAAAAATTATAAAAAAAAATAAATGAACACCTACAAATATTAAAAATCGGCAAAACATTTTGGGGCTCTAAGCATTTTTTAGAAGTTCATGGAGGAAAACAAAGGCCCTTAGGTTCTATGCAATAGAAATGTTAAAAGACCAACCAGGGGGTAATTGGGGGGAATAGACTACGTCAAAAGGGAAACGTATTGGATCCCAAAACTGAACACCAGGGCACCCTTAGGGTTAAACTATAAAAATTACCTATTAAAAGATATACTAAAATAAGAAAAAGTTTTGAATAGGATTTTTTAGGTTTTTCAGATTACGTAAAAAGCCTTTGTTTGGGCATGCTAGGTCTAACGTCACAATTATGCAAGTTTGCTAATTGGTTGGCATTTGTTTTTAAGAGGTGTATGTCACATTTTTAATTTGCCCTGAACAAGGGCACAAGTGGCCCGAAAACCCCTTGGCTAAGTGGCCAGCTAAATTACATGTTTGTACCGCTGCACGTTTTTATTTATAATAAGCATTCTCTCTTGAAGCCGTGGTGCCGGATTTAAATGTTTTCCTGCTTGGATTGAGCTCGGGCGAGCGAAATGAAGAGCAGGTGCATTCATTCAAAGCCGTATACTTGCCTATAGCCTGCCTAGGGGGCCTATACCTGCCTATACCCTGACTAGGGGGACCTATACCTGCCTATAACGACCTATACCTGCCTATAACCTGCCTATGGGGGCAATTACCTGCCTATGAGGACCTATATCTGCCTATAACGACCTATACCTGCCTATAACCTGCCTATGGGGAAAATATAGCTGCCTATACCAGCCTATAACCTGCCTAGGGGGACATTAAACTGCCTATAACCTGCCTATGGAGGACATTAAACTGCCTATACCAGCCTATATCTGCCTATTGGGGACATTAAAAATGCCCATTTAAACCCGCCTATATCTTGCCTATGGGGGATATTAAACTACCTATACCTGCCTATGGGGTACATTAAACTGCCTATACCTACCTATGGTGGACATTAAACTGCCTATACCTGCCTATGGGGGACATTAAACTGCCTATACCTGCCTATGTAATTTATTGATATCCATTTTTATTTTTTAAAATTCACCAGTAGCCGCTGCTTTTTTTCCACCCTAGGCTTATACTAAAAGTCAATAAGTTTTTCCCGGTTTTTTTTTAAAAATTTCCCCTTTTTATTTCGGGTCGGCTTTATCCCCCGGTATACCGGGTGTTATTCCCAAAACACCGTTGGTCCCAAAAATAAGTTACGGGGCTGTTAAATTTACACAAATTGGGAAAAGCTCAATGTTTTTCAAAACAGTCCCAATACTTTTGTCCCCCCCCTTTTTTTATGTTTGGTAAATTATACCTATTTGGCTTTTTGACAATTTTTTTTTGTGGTTTTCATTAAAGACAATTAAAAATAAAGATAATAATACCAAAAAATTAGTGAGCAATCATTTTAGGAAGAAACTGAGTTTACGACAGAATTGCGGGGGTCCCAATATTTTGGCCCCCACTGTAAGTGCATGTAAAATTATTGCGGCGTATAAGGTGGCGCGAGTTTAAACTGAAATTTTTGGAACCGACGGGCTTTGAAAACAGGCGCTGATCACCCGACTCCCAAAAACACGGCGTAGTATATACCCCGCAATTACCCCAGGGAACTTTACCCTTAGTGGTGGGAGGCCCACCTAGGGGGACCAACACCTACTCCAATCGGGGAGGAAGTAGTCAGCTGTAACAAATCCACAAGGGGGCCAAATATTGACCTGAAACGCAAAGGGGGGGTTTGCTTTGCGTTTTTACTTATGCTGATTCTATGATTTTTAATATGGATTTCCAATAAAGGTCTTTTTATACTCACATATGGTGCTGGATATTATCTACCCTTTTGCTTTTGGGTAATGAATCCACAGGAGGTGAGTCCGCAATTGGTGGTATAAGCAGTATTGGTCTGGGGTGTCTAGGGCATAGTTGGAGTGAATTATAGGGCCCGCCAGTTGAGCTGTTTCGGGGCCCACCGGTGGAGTTTATTTTAGGGGCCCACCCTACAGCTACTGTAAGTGACTCTACATGCCTCCTGTACTCTGCTTTTTTGCCTCTCTGGAGGATGTATATGCATTTTAAAAACAACGCCAGGTCTACCATGCTCAGGGACCCATTGTGGGTTTCCTTTTCCCCTGTAGGCCAGTCCGAGTCTAGGTATTAGCCCCACCAGGGAGCGGAGTCTTAGGAGCCTCCCGGTTTTTGCCAGAGCCCATCGCAAGGCCGGTTGGACTTCTGCGGTGGGAGACTCCAAGGTCACTCCCCCAGACGCGACTTGCTTGTGGTTGGCATCCAATGTGCAGCGTGGTGCAGAATCAGCGGGCAGGAACGTAGTCGGAGACAGACAGAAAGGTCAGGGCAGCCAATGAAGTCAGGAGAAAAGGGCAGGAGGTCTGGTACATGGAAATAACAATTTAGCACAACAATGCTCTCACTAACTCCACCAAACATTACCAACAGACTGTGCAGGGAGAAGGAAACAGGATGTAGGGTCAGTGCCAGGTGATTAACCAATAACTGGTGTGCTGGCCCTTTAAATTTCACATAGCCAACACATGCACGCCCTAAGGAGCGGGTACGCACGCCAGCACAGGGCAGAGGACCACAGCGGAGCAGGAATGTAGCTTAGGCTGTGTGGTATAAATGACAGGATAACTTTACTATATGGGTTGGTACAATTACAAGAAAATAAATTTTTGATATAGTTTTTTATGTTTTATTACTTTTACACAATAGAAATGCATTGATAAAAAAAAATGTTTATGTCCTCATAGTCTGATAGCCATAACTTTTTTTATTTTTCTGTATACGGAGCTGATTAAGGGCTTGTTTTGAGTTGACGTTTTTATTGGGACCATTATGGGGTATATGACTCTGTTGTGGATGGGAACAAAGGTTATATATGTGTGATCCTTTGTGTCTCCATTTTAATGTATTAGTTAGTATATACCTCACATATATACATATAATAGGCACATACCTATGTAATACAGCATGTAAAAGCTGTTTGTATATCTCTTGTTACTAATGTGTTAACAAAATGGCCGCCTGTAGTAGTTTGTAGAGATTGTCGTATAATCCAAGATGGCTCTTCTACTCTAGTTACACCCTGTGTTCAGACATTCCTGAAGAGTGGGGAGTGGTCTCAGATAAGGATGTATCCAATAGTCAGATCTATGTGATGTTTCTTATCTACTAATTTTCAAAAGTATAAAAAGCTGCCATTTTGGGAATAAAGTCAGAAAGCATTTTCACATCAACAGGGCATGTTGTGATTTTTTTTTCTCAGTGCACCCTTTGTTATTTTTAAGTTAATTTGGACCCACACAAGGACAGAATAGTCCCTTTGAGGCTAGTTCCATTTCAACGCTTTGATCACTTTTTATTAAGGTTTTGGTGAGGTGTTTTGAACAAAATACAGCAATCCTGGTAGTGTTTATAAATGACATGCTATCTTTACTCAGCAGGTCAATACAATTACAGCGTCACCCAATTTTTATATTTTTTATGTTTTACTGCTTTTACACAATAAAAACGCTTTTATTCAAAAAGGAAAACACGTTCTTGCATCGCCATAGTCCGAGAGCTATAACTTTTTTATTTTTCTGTGTACGGAGATATGTAGGGCTTGTTTTTTGCAGGATGAGTTTTGTTATAATTTTTTGGGGAGACAAGGCTTTTTGATCGCTTTTAAATCCATTTTTTGGAAAGCAGGGTGAAGAAAATACTACAATCCTAGTAGTGTTTTTTATTTTTAACAGCACTCACCGTGCAGTATCCGTGACAAGTTAGTTGTATTCCCTGGATCGATACAATCACAGCGATACCCAATTTATAAAGTTTTTTTATGTTGAAGCGCTTTAAAAAAAAGTGTTTTTATTGTATAAAACAATATTTATGTATTGCTATCTTCTAAAAGCCATAACTTTTTCCTTTTTCCATATACAGAGCTCTGTAAGGGCTTTTTTTTGCGGGATGATCTGACGTTTTAATTGGCACCACTTTGATGTTTATGTGAGTTTTTGATCACTTTTTATTTCATTTTATGTGCTGCAGGATGAGCAAAAATCGCAAATCTGTGATTTTTTTTTTTTACGCCATTCACCGTGCAGGTTAATTAACACGTGGCAATACCAAATATGATTACTTTATTTATTTTTGATCTTTTTTGGGGCAATTGGTGTTTGTAAAGGAAAAAAGGCGGTGTACTTTTTTTATTTTATTCTTCGGGTTTGTGTTTTACTTTTTTTTTACTTGTTCACCTTTTGTTTTTCACTTTTCCCCATAGGGTATTTGTATCAGTGATCCTCAGATAGCACCGATAGCAGGTAGAAGGAGCTCCCTCCTTCTATCTTTCCCTTAGCTGCGGCGATCGTGATAGATCGTGGCAGCTAAGGGGTTAATCATGGGTGATGCAGCATGAGGCCAGCTGTAATATACCGCTGGTCCCATGTCGCACCCGCTTGTGAGCCCGCACGATGTGCAGGACGTACTGGTACGTCCGTTTGCGGGAATGCACTTCCCACTAGGAAGTACCAGTATGTCCAGTATTGGGAAGGGGTTAATGGTGGTGGACAGACTGGGCTCCGTAGACCAGTCTGAAAGATGTGGTAATTGGTGGCTTGGCTGTGGAGTGAGAATCTTTAACAATAGCACATGTTAAACACATGTACTAATCAGCACCCATACAATTAGTACATGCATGGCGTGGCATGCTGGCACTTGAAGTTCCGACAAATGTAAAAGGATTGTTACCCCTTCCCTGTACTATCCAAAATGAAAAAAATGTAATTGGCGTTACATTTAACAAGGTACTTGTTCCGACTTACACACAAATTCACTTCCACAGCCTGGTACAGTTAAATGAGTGCTGGAGGTTTTTAAACTGAAGTGCACAAGGCTACAGAGCTACAATGCTTAAAACTTGTCAATAAGTTAAAGGGTTTTTCCAGAGTTACAGGCATCGTCAGACTCAGGGTTCCTAGTCAGGATGGAGGTGGTTCTATAGCAGTTATTAGCGTATTTAGCTCGTCTATAGGTAGCTGAGACATTACAAAGGTGTAAGTACAGGAGATCTAATCAGAGCCCATAGCAACCAATCAGAGCTCATACAAAAAATATATACACTCCGTAGAAAAAACCCTAGATGGTCTCAAAAAGTTTTTCCCAGGTGTGCAAAAGAACTGGAAAAAGAAAGCGCAGCTGAAATCTTATATAATATACCACTCTAAATTCCAGTGGAGGTCAAGTGCTCACCTATTTCTGCTGCACAAATTATCATCTGAGGGAGCGAGTGTGAAACTCGTGAAACGCGTTATGTATATGTAAAATAAATAGTCATTTTTTAACTTTAGCGCTCTAGAGCTTTTCCCACTTTTTTAAGAACTTATTGTTTTTTAAAATACCCTTAATACCCAATCAGAGCTCATAGTAACCAATCAGAGCTCATAGCAACCAATCAGAGCCGATGGCAACCAATCAGAGCTCATAGCAACTGATCAGAGTTCCCCTTACATTTCATCTAGTGCTCTGAAAGAATGAAACGGGCGCTCTGATTGGTTGCTATGGGCAACAAAGAAATATTTTGACCAAGACAGTTTTGTTACATTTCCCCCAAATTCTCGGCACAATCTGACCGTGGTGATGTGTATGGTGATGTCACTTCCTGCTCGCTGTCAAACCAGGAATAGAGATGTGGATGGTAACTTGGAGACATTTGTGTGCACTCAGAGCAGATAAAATCTCTCTTATTTCCCTACATGTTGAAAGCTAATCATTGTAGTGAGAAAACCCCTTTTAATAAACAAGCTCCTGGGCTAGAGATAACATTCAACAGGGAGTTATGTCACCTTAGTCAGACAGGGCAGCTGGAGCAATGAGAACAGAGGGAGATGGTCGGTAACCTAGGGGAACTTGTGTAAATAAGCAGGATATAAAATCAATCAAAGCAAAATCAGAACAGCAATGTATTTAGTAATAATCTGCATTTACCTTTGCCTGCTTGTTTAAAGCAAATCGTTGTGGTAAGAATTCCCCTTTAAAGGGTTTGTCTCACTACAAGAATTGCTTTTTATGTTAAAGATCTTGGAAAAACAAGTTACTTTGCAATATATGTCCATTAACAGTGTCCTACCTATTCCTAGATATCCCCTCTTGCATGGGCTGCATCAGCTCCTCAGGTCGCTATAGCTACAGACCTGTTTGATCTCTCCTGATAGGCTGCCAGCACTGGTTGCTATAGCTACAGACCTGGCTTCTACTGCAGCCTAGTAGAAGCCAGTAAACACGCCCCTGAATTCAAAGTGAAACCAAGAAAACAGGACTGAGGTAAGATGAATCAATGAAGTGAGACAACCCCTTTAAGCTTCCTTCAAGGGGTTAAAGGAGTTGTCTCCCTTCAGAGTTTCAGAGAATGCATGAATGAAATACTCTGTCACTTCCTGGTTCAGAGTGACTCATTTGCATACAGCTCTGTGTTTGGGTACAGCTCATGCTGCTGTGCTTTCGGATGCTAATTAGATCAGATTAGCTTCTCAAACTACTAACAGGACTTCTTATCTGATCCCCAAACAAAAGCCCTAATTACAGTTCTGTTTATTTTACATTAAATCAAGCTTTTTTACTGCTGAGGACAGCACAGGACACTGCTGTGACCTGTGTGATGACATCACTCACTGTTATCTCATTGAACAAACAGCAGGGGGAGAATTGTTTACAGGTCAGTTACTGAGGGAACTGAAATAGCCAGGGAGGTCATAAATTCACTTGTATCTCCTTAGGGAAAACAGAGGAACAAAGCAATATATTTGGAAAATGTCTTTATTTTGTGTTCCCTACAATTTGAAAGCTATTCTTTGTAGCGAGACAACCCCTTTAAGAAAAAAAAAAGGCTCATTACTGGCTATGAGTTGTTCTATAGACTTGCGCTTTTGTGTGTGTGATGGAACAGTGACAGCTATTTACTTAATGCCCAGAGAAGTGCCAGTGCGAGCAGACGGGCGGGTGCAGGAACAGTCCCGGGAACAGAACCTCCCAATCCTCCTGTCATCGGAGGCCAGCACATACGGAGTGCCGCCTAACCAGAGGCCTGATCAAGCATAATTAGCAGCTAGACTCCACGGCAATTAAAAAATCCTTCTGCCTGGCCAAGATGGAGAAAAAGTCTAATTAATTGGCTGTTATAATGCAAGCCTGCAGATAAAGTGCTTCACTCTATAGAGAGCGGGGATAGGGAGGGCTGAGTCAACAGGGGTGCTGTGTGCATTTGGCTGACTCCCAGCCCTGGAGCAATAAGGCTGCTGCATGTATTAGCGAGCCCCTAGGTTACCTCGACACACAAGAGCAAGCTTAATGAGCATCAAATAATTGCGCTATACTGTATTATCCTTGTATACAGATGCAGCAGGGCTAAGGCTTTGTTCACACTGCATCAGCTTGTGGGCCGAAAAGGCAAACAGTGCTTATGCTGAACCAAGCCACAGGCAGGGGCAACCTAAACTTCACAGGGTCCCAAATCGAAATGAGATGAGCCCTGTCACCAAACGATGGGAAACTAAAACAGCAGCATCAGTAGCAGTAATGAAAGACATAAATAATGCTGCCATATATCAGGGAACATACACAGCAGGGGTAGACAGCAGAAAGGTAATAACTTATTATTCCCTATAAAAACATACAATGTCCTTGCAGCTCTGGGGGGACTTTTAACCTCTGGACACCATAGCAGCCCCTATGGCTGCCATGATTTTTATTATTCCCAGGTTCATAGAGCCTTATTGACTCAAGAGAGACCAATAGAAAGTCCTTTTGGTTTCTTTCAGGGAGATGCAGTGGCGTAGCTGGGAGACTAGGAAAGGTGCCAGTGCCGCACACTTGCCAACTTTCTTGGACCACTGTGCCCGTTCTAATGTACAGCCGGGCTCCCACTGCAGATGCCAGGTCTGCCATATACAGGAGCCTATTAAAAGGGTTTTCTCACCACAATGATTAGCTTTTAACATGTAGGGAAAGGTAAGTGAAGACTATTCCCAAATACATTGCTCTTTGGATTTTGCTTTGTTCAGGAGATAAAAAAAGATGTTCTCTACTGCTAATGTACACAAGTTTATCTGGGTTACTTATTACCTCTCTTTACTTCTTCTTTTATCTGATTCCTACAGCTGCCCTCTCTATCCGTTGTGAGTTACTACCTACTTAGTATTATCTCCAGCACAGAAGCTTGTTTATTTAAGTTAATGACAAACCTTAAGCCTTAAGCCATGTTCACACGGCTTAAAATGGGCCGTATTTCTCTAATTCCGCGAAGTGCCCCAAAAAAAAAATATTAAAAAACGGGCCGAAAAACGGCCATTCATTACGGTATTTCACAGTTCTCATAAGAACTTGGATTACGTTCCTCTCCCGCCGGCGAAGCCCCCGGGCGGGGAGATAATTGACATGCCCCACTTTTTTCTAGCGCGTATACGCGCGCTAGCATGATAGTCAAGGGCCCGGCGAAGTCCCGGCCCCCTGCTTCCCCCACCGCTCCCGCCCCGCCCCCGCCCCCCCCACACGGCGAAATTTTGCGGGCGAAATTACTTTGGGCAATTAAGCCTGTGAAATGCCTTAGGTAGTTCCACTGCTGTTTGATCTGCTTTTTTGGATCTGTTTTGAATGTGAAAAACACATCCAAAATCACTGCATAAATCACATCCAAAACGCATCCAACATGCAGGTGTGTGCTTGGCTGCATTTTGGCTGCAGCAGGATCACATCCTATCGTTTAAAATAGGGCGATTGTTGCGTCTTTTGGGTCAAGAATTGACATGACAATTCTTTGAACGGATCTGAAAGACGCAAGTAAACACGCATTGGCTATCACTTGTCTGAACGCCGATGCGTGTTTTATATTGAAAGCAATGTAAATAACACTGCACATTGTTAGATGCGTGTTTGGGTCAGTTTAGGGTCTGAAAATCAGATCCAAAATCGTATCCAACACACCGTGTGAACATACCTTTAGAGCTCTGCAGACTTGTACACTACGGATTACTAACCTCCTGTAGTCATGTCACTGTAACAGCACAGTTGATTTGCCAATCACTGCTATAGAGCCACCCACAGCCTTACCAGGAGGTGTGAGTCTAAAGCTTCATTTGGTTCTGTGAAACAACGTGGTGATAAAACCCCTATAAGCTCTGCTACCAACAGAGTCAGGGGCGTAACTAGAGAAGCCTTGCCCCCATAGCAAAATTTTGCATAGGGCCCCCACCCCCCACGCCAATAACCATCAATAATGCTACTACATAGGGGCTTGATTATTCTGCTATACTGATTATACAACCACAAATTACCACCACATAGTGACTGAATAACACCCCTACACCATTACTAAGTAAATATCAGTATAAAAAGACCAATATTACCTCCATGCAGGGACCATATAGTGGTAAATACCAATGTACACAGGCTCTGCAGACTGTATATTACCACAATAAAGTGACCATACAGTGGTAAACACCAGTGTACACAGGCTCTGTAGACTGTATATTACCTCCATACAGTCACCATATAGTGGTAGAAACCAATGTACACAGGCTCTGCAGACTGTATATTACCTCAATACAGTGGCCATATAGTGGTAGACACCAGTGTACACAGACTCTGCAGACTGTATATTTACCTCAATTTAAATGGCCATTAAATGGTAGACACCAGTGTAAACAGGCTCTGCCAGACTGTATATTTTCCTCCATTACAGTCACCATATAGTGGTAGAAACTAATGTACACAGGCTTGCAGACTGTATATTACTCCATAAGGGACTATATAGTGGTAGATATCAGTGTACACAGGGTCTGCAGATGTTATTACCTCATTCAGTCACCATATATGGTAGACACCAGTGTATACAGGCTCTGTGGACTGATATTACCTCCATATAGTGACCATATAATGGTAGACACCAGTGTATACAAGCTCTGTGGACTGATATTACCTCCATACAGTGACCATATAGTGGTAGAAACAAGTGTACACAGGCTCTGCAGACTGTATATTACCTCCATATAGGGACTATATAGTGGTAGATATCAGTGTACACAGGCTCTGCAGACTGTTTTATTACCTCCCATAAAGTCACCTATAGTGGTAGAAACCAGTGTACACAGGCTCTGCAGACTGTATATTACCTCCATACAGGGACCATATAGTGGTAGCTACCAATGTACACAGGCTCTGCAGACTGTTTTTTATTGTAGCCTGCACTTATCTATACCCTGGACCAACACCAAAAATAGGGATTTTTTTAGGATTGTGACTCAAGGCTAACTAATGCCACGAAATAACTTTATGTATGAAAACTGTTTAGCTCTAAGGCTTTCTTTGTTCTTTGTGACGCAGCATGTTACAGTGTGTCGCGGACATATTTATTATGGACTTTAAACACTTTTTGGACACTCACTGACACAGAGGTGGGACTTAGCAAAGTGGGTGTGGTCTCACTGGAAAGTAGGCGTGGCCATTATGCAGCGAGCTGCGCCAGAAAGCCTCCAAATTTGCCATTGAACTACTACTTTGTTTAACCATTAAAACCTGCAACAGAAAAACCCAGCACATAGATTCCTGCCTTGATATGGGACAGATTTTTTCTACAGAGAAACCTGTCATGTGAACAAGCCCAAAAAAGATGAAATGGCTTTTATCTATCTGGATGGCCTTCGAGGGTTCAAGTAAAGGCTTCAGAACTAAACATTAAGAATCATTTTTGATGATACTTACTCATGCAGTCTCCACCATACCAGCCGACTCGACACTCCGAGCAGTACCGACCCTTCACGTAAAAGTCATCCAGAGTGCCGCCCCACGACCCGTTATTACAAGACTTGCAGTTATCAAATATAGAGCATCCTGAGGAAAGGTATTAGAAAAGTGTCAGAACCATCCTTACGGGCTACAGACTAAGTTACCGTACATAAACTACAATTAGAGTGACACCAAATATGGTTAAAACTGAGGAAGTTCCCTTTATTAGGCAGTATTATAATAGTTATATTCTTGTACATAGGGGCAGTATTATAGTAGTTATATACTTGTACATAGGGGCAGTATTATAGGAGTTATATTCTTGTACCTAGGGGGCAGTATTATAGTAGTTATATTCTTGTACATAGGGGTCAGTATAATAGTAGTTATTCTTGTACATCGGGGCAGTATTTTAGTAGTTATATTTTTGTATATAGGGGACAGTATTATAGTAGTTATATTCTTGTACATGGGGGCAGTATTATAGTAGTTATATTCTTGTACATCGGGGCAGTATTTTAGTAGTTATATTCTTGTACATAGGAGGGAGTATTATAGTAGTTATATTCTTGTACATCGGGGCAGTATTTTAGTAGTTATATTCTTGTACATAGGGAGCAGTATTATAGTAGTTATATTCTTGTACATAGGGGGCAGTATTATAGTAGTTATATTCTTGTACATAGGGGGCAGTATTATAGTAGTTATATTCTTGTACATAGGGAGCAGTATTATAGTAGTTATATTCTTGTACATAGGAGAGAGTATTATAGTAGTTATATTCTTGTACATACTTTTCTGCTTGTACTGTGAAGAAAGATGACAGACAAACGAAGCGCAAGTACCTCGTGCAGTTAAAACTTCAAATAAGTGTGATACAAAGATAAAAAGGCACTTCTCCCCTATTTAAGTTGTGCTATGTAAATGGCACAACTCATCTTTAAGTATATGTGGATATACAGATCCCCAGGGATCTAAGCCGATCTGTCTCTTGCTAAATTCACGGTGCTCCTCCACAGGAACCTTTTCGGTGAGCTTCGGTGCAGAATAGTTGAATAAACAAACTGGGTAGCAAGTCCTGGAAGCGCTTCAAGGCAGTAAGATTAAAAGCTGAATAGCTAAATGAAAGACACTTGGTACACTGACCGATAATAGTGTCTAAAAACTTAACACAACGCGTTTCACAGACACGCCTGCTCTGCTTCCCCAGGTTATGACATCTAGTCATAACCTGAGGAAGCAGAGCAGGCGTCTCTGTGAAACGCGTTGTGTAACCAAGTGTCTTTCATTTAGCCATTCAGCTTTCAAATCTTACTGCATTGAGCGCTTCCAGTGACTTGCTACCAGTTTGTTTATTCAACTATTCTTGTACATAGGGGGCAGTGTTATAGTAGTTATATTCTTGTACATAGGAGGCAGTATTATAATAGTTATATTCTTGTACATAGGGGGCAGTATTATAGTAGTTATATTCTTGTACATAGGGGGCAGTATTATAGTAGTTATATTCTTGTACATAGGGGCAGTATTATAGTAGTTATATTCTTGTACATAGGGGCAATATTATAGTAGTTATATTCTTGTACATAGGAGGGAGTATTATAGTAGTTATATTCTTGTACATAGGGACAGTATTATAGTAGTTACATTCTTGTACACAGAGGGCAGTGTTATAGTAGTTATATTCTTGTACATAGGGGGCAGTATTATAGTAGTTATATTCTTGTACATAGGGAGGAGTGTTACAGTAGTTATATTCTTTTACATAGGGGGCAGTATTATAGTAGTTATATTCTTGTACATAGGGGCAGTATTATAGTAGTTATATTCTTGTACATAGGGACAGTATTATAGTAGCTATATTCTTGTACATAGAGGGCAGTTTTATAGTAGTTATATTCTTGTACATAGGGAGCAGTATTATAGTAGTGATATTCTTTTACATAGGAGGCAGTATTATAGTAGTTATATTCTTGTACATAGGAGGCAGTATTATAGTAGTTATATTATTGTACATAGAGGCAGTATTATAGTAGTTATATTCTTGTACATAGGAGGCAGTACTATAGTTATATTCTTGTACATAGGGGCAGTGTTATATTAGTTATATTCTTGTACATAGGGGCAGTGTTATAGTAGTTATATTTTTGTATATAGAGGACAGTATTATAGTAGTTATATTCTTGTACATAGGAGGCAGTATTATAGTAGTTATATTCTTGTATGTAGAGGCAGTATTATAGTAGTTATATTCTTGTTTATAGGGGACAGTATTATAGTAGTTATATTATTGTACATAGAGGTCAGTATTATAGTAGTTATATTATTGTACGTAGAGGGCAGTATTATAGTAGTTATATTCTTGTACATTGGGGCAGTATTATAGTAGTTATATTATTGTACATAGAGGGCAGTATTATAGTAGTTATATTCTTGTACATTGGGGTAGTATTATAGACGTTATTTGCTTGTGCGTAGAGGGCAGTATTATAGTAGTTATATTATTGTACATAGGGGGCCGTATTATAGTAGTTATATTATTGTACATAGAGGGCAGGATTATAGTAGTTATATTCTTGTACAGAGGAGCAGTATTATAGTAGTGATATTCTTTTACATAGGGGCAGTATTATAGTAGTTATATTCTTGTAAATAGGGAGCAGTATTATAGTAGTGATATTCTTTTACAGAGGTGACAGTATTATAGTAGCTATATTCTTGTACATAGAGGGCAGTTTTATAGTAGTTATATTCTTGTATGTAGAGGCAGTATTATAGTAGTTATATTCTTGTGTATAGGGGACAGTATTATAGTAGTTATATTCTTGTAATAGGGGCAGTATTATAGTACTTATATTCCTGTATATAGGGGGAAGTATTATAGTAGTTATATTCTTGTATATAGAGGGCAGTATTATAGTAGTTATATGCTTGTACATAGAGGGCAGTAATCTTGCACATGGGAACAGTATTACAGTAGAAAAGTTGTAGCTTGATACCTGGGTGTATGAGGCAGGAGTCACACTCATTATCTTCATTCCGACAGCAGGGAATCGTATATCCGACCTTCTTATGGCCTCCTGGACACACGCACTCTATCTGATCAAATTCACAGCAGTCTCGGCACATGATATTCCACTCAGCTCCAGGGCAGTTTTCATTAATCACAGTATATTCTGGAGAAAGGAGTCTTTGTGTTTATAGCATATAAACATACTTTATCGACATAAGAGGCCAGTGGTTTGCTGTGTTCACTTATGCTGTGTACACTGGGGGCAGGCTCAGACATCATCTCATTAGTATTAGAGGGCAGGCTTACAGGTTTAAAGGTAACATCTCTATTGTAAATCTAGAAGTAGTATACAGATATGTAACAGTCATGAGAAAAGCTCCTCTCCTCCTCCCTCTCTCTCCGCACAGTGACTCCCACATCCAGAGCATGCCCACAACTCTGTCGTCAGAGCATGCCCACAACTCCGTCCCATAAAAATCAGTGTACCATTTTCTGACTCTGTCCAAGCACCTGCTAGAAAGATTATGGTCTATACTAGTGTGTACTACCTTTGATCTTTAGTACTATGAAGCGGGATGGATATGTGGGTCGGCTTTTAACATACTATTTTCTATGATTCCGATGGCAGGGCAGATACATCTGCTGGTGATAAGTTTCCCCTAACTGAGTTGACAGTCTCCCTCCAAAATCATGGTTTCCTTCATTTAACTATATGACTATTACAACGCCTGGCTTTCTGCAGCATTTACAAAGATATACAGGTCTCATGGGTATATATACAGGTATATACAGGTCTAGATGGTATAAAGATGCAGCAGAGCTGAGTTTGTTGAACACAATGTAGTGTAATATTATCTTTCATTATCAGTTTATCCTCCCAGCGCATATAGGAAACAGTACAATGTTTAACCCTGATACGTCTTAGAATCCATAAGTAGGCTCGGACTGGGCTGCTTTTTTAGGAAGAAGGGCAAAGAAAGAGAGGCACAAAGCAAGAAAAAAGTAAAATCATGTACAATAGCTCAAAGGAGTGCCACAAGAATCAGCTCCATTGGTGAGCCCCAAATATCAACTCCACTGGTGGGCCCCAAGAATCAGCTCCATTGGTGAGCCCCAAATATCAACTCCACTGGTGGGCCCCAAGAGCCAACTCCACCGGTGGGCCCCAAGAATCAACTCCACTGGTGGGCCTAAGAATCAACTCCACTGGTGGGCCCCAAGAATCAACTCCACTGATGACCCCAGAATCAACTCCACTGGTGGGCCCCAAGAATCAACTCCACTGATGACCCCAGAATCAACTCCACTGGTGGGGCCCAAGAATCAACTCCATTGGTGGCCTCAAGAATCAACTCCACTGGTGGCCCCAAGAATCAACTCCACTGGTGGGCTGTAAGAAGCAGCTCTACCATTGGGCCCCAAAAATCAACTCCACTTGTGGGCCCCAAGAATCAACTCCACTGGTGGGCCGCAAGAAGCAACTCCACCGTTGGGCCCCAAAGATCAACTCCACTTGTGAATCCCAAGAATCAACTCCAATGGTGGGCCCAAAGAATCAACGCCACCGGTGGCTCCCAAGAATCAACTCCACTTGTGGGTCCCAATAAGTAGCTCCACAGGAGGGCCCCAAGAATCAACTCCACTGGTGGCCCCAAGAATCAACTCCACTGTTGGGCCCCAAGAATCAACTCCACTGTTGGGCCCTAAGAATCAACTCCAATGGTGGCCCCAAGACTCAACGCCACTGGCGACCCCCAAGAATCAACTCCACTGGTGGGCCCCAAGAATCAACCCCACTGGTGGGCCCCACAAGAATCATCTCCACTGGTGGGCCCCAAGAATCAACTCCACTGGTGGGCCCCAAGAATCAACCCCCCTGGTGGTCCCCACAAGAATCATCTCCACTGGTGGGCCCCAAGAATCACCTCCACTGGTGTGCCCCTTCCACTGTTGGGCCCCAAGAATCAACTCCACTGTTGGGCCCTAAGAATCAATTCCACTGGTGGTGCCCAGAGACCCCATTCTGAAATTGTCCATAAGAGTAAATTATTCTAATCCACTTGGAATTGGACTAGCACACTCACATTCAGTTCATAATATACAGCTGCCCTTTACTTCACCAAATGCATCAAAGCAAATAAATGGGGGAGATGCTGGACTACTAAATATCCTAGATTATAAGACTGTCAGAGTAAAAGCTAGAGAATTCAATGGTAAGGATAGCAAACATTCAGGAAGACAATCTGAGCCTGCTGCTATCCCCTTTTTGTAATCAGAGACATTTCTGAATTGCTGCTCTCTTTAGGGTATGTTCACGCGCTTTATATTTTAGCACAGAAAAATCTGCATGGAATCTGCTTGCAATTCACATCCGCTGATTTTAATAGGAATCCTCATGGTTCTCTGTTTCATGTGTATTTTTCCATATGAGTATTTTATGCCGAATATTCAACACGTCAGTTCTTCATGCTTCTCCAATGGAATCTTACCCATGTTTTTTCCATTGAAGTCAATAGGGCAGAAAAATCTGCATGCATGTGGACTCTGTGGAGACTATTCTGTGTGGAGAAATATGTCATTCCATATATTGTTAGGCCAGGTTCACACAGGTTTTTTTATGTACTTTGTTATGTACAAAATTATAATTTGTTTATGATTACACATAAAAAAGTGCAAAAAATGGGACATTAAAAAGGGGTTTCTCACCACAGTAATTAGCTTTTAACATGTAGGGAAAGGGGAATGAAGACTATTACCAAATACATTGCTCTTTGGATTTTGCTTTGTTCAGGAAATAAATAAAAAAAAAGCTGTTATCTACTGCTAGTGTACACAAGTTTCTCTTGGTTACTTACTACCTCTCCCTGCTTCTTCTTTTATCTGATTACTACAGCTGCCCTCTCCATCCATTGTGAGTCACTACCTGCTAAGTAATATCTCCAGCACAGGAGCTTGTTTATTTAAGTTAATGACAAACCTTAACCCTTAGAGCTCTGCAGACTTGTACATTATGGATTATTACTCTCCTGTAGTAAGCAGAGTTGATTTGCCAATCACTACTATAGAACTACCCACAGCCTTACCAGGCTGTGAGAGTCTAAAGCCGCCTTTGGTTCTGTGAAACAACTGGGTGATACTGTAAAACCCAGTTGACTGAAATGGTTATAATCAAGCATAAGGCACACAGCTGTGTTTCTTTGTGCACTGTTTGCCGCGTTACGCGCTGCAGCAACAGACGAGAGAGCAGGACAATTATCAAGGCATGAAAGCACCAAAAAACAGATACAATAAAGTTCCCTGTACTGAAAAAAAGGCATGAAAACCTTAAAATATGCAGTGAAAATAAGCTCTAAAAGACGACAAAGGAAGAAAACGCGTGTAAAAACGCATTAAAAAACCTGCTGACAAACGTGCATTTCTGCTGTTAAATAAGCGCTTATTTCACTGCAAATAAATCAGCCTTAGGCTATGGTTCTGCACATAATGCAGCAAACATTGCGCAAAAAAGCGCAGCTGTGTGCCTGATGTGCGCTAATCCCAATATAAGTCAATATCTTGTTATTTTGCTCCCACTTTGAATCGGAATCACAAAAAAAACATGAATTATGTGCATCAAAAAGCAGGCAAAAAGAGGTTGCATGAACATGACTTTAGGCTGAATGCACATGGGATGGACTTACAGTGGAAATTTTCCTTTTGTGCGTAAAATTCTGCAACAGATCATGTGGATTTTGGTGCGGAGTTTATCATATTCATTTCAATAGGGTAAAATCCGCAGTAAATCTGCAATAGAAATTGATATGTTGCAGATTGAAAAATCCCCAATGCAGGTCAATTTCCACTTAAAAAACATTCCGCCGCATGGGCATGATACGGCGATCCACTGAAGATCTTCAAATTTGTGTGGAAAATGTGCAGCAAATTCATCCCCTCTGCATTCACCCTAAGGCTATGTTCACACGGTGTATTTGCAGGGCGTAATTACGCCCCGCAATTACGCCGTGTGGCCGGGGGCGGGGCAGGAGCGGGGGAGCGAGTGGGGGGGCCGGCACTTCGCCAGCCCATAGACAGTCACTGCTAGTGGCGCGTATACGCCGCTAGAAAGGAGACGTAATCCATAGTTCTCTATGAGAACTGTGAATTACCGTAATGAATGGGCCGTTTTTGGCCCGTAATTGGCGCACTTCGGCACGTAATTATGGACCGAAATATGGCCCATTTTAAGCCGTGTGAACATGGCCTAAAGGTCACATGTATGAAAATTGTCTAGGTCTAAGACTTTCTTTGTTGCCCATAACAACCGATGAGAGCCCATAGCTACCAATCAGAGCCCATAGCAAACAATCAGAGCTCATAGACACCAATCAGAGCTCATAGCAACTAATCAGAGCCCATAGCAACCAATCAGAGCCCATATTAACCAATCAGAGCCCACAGCAACCAATCAGAGCCCATAGCAACCAATCAATGCTCAGAGCAACCAATCAATGCTCAGAGCAACCAATCAGAACCTATAGCAACCAATCAGAAGTCATAGTAACCAATCAGAGCTCATAGCAACCAATCAAAGCTCATAGCAACCAATCAGCGGTCATAGTAACCAATCAGAGGTCATAGTAACCAATCAGAGCCCATAGCAACCAATTATAACCCATAGCAACCAATCAGAGCTCATAACAACCAATCAGAGTCCATAGCAACCAATCAGAGCACAGCTTTAATTTCATATAGTGCTATGGATAATTGAAAGGGGAGCTCTGATTGGTTGTTATGAGCTCTGATTCAATGTTATGAGCTCTGATTGGTGACTATGGGCTCTGATTGGTTGGTATGGGCTCTGATTGGATACAATGACCTCTGATAAGTCACTATGACCACTGATAGGTTGCTATGAACTTTGATTGGTTGCTATGGCCTCTGATTGGTTGCTATGGGCAACATAGACAGTCTTACAGCTTTCTTACATGTGGCCCTAAGTTTTCTGCTTCTTGTCTGTAGTTTGTTCTGGATGCTGGATTATCAGATTTTCTGGATTACTCTGTAGATGCCAATTAATATTTTAGTTTGACTGCATGATTAAAAAAAAATTCATGTAATACAGACAAAAGTATATCCAGCTATTAAGAGGTTAAAGAAAGCTGCATGGAGACTATTAAGGGCACATGTTACCAAAACATTACGTAACAGAGGGCTACACACATCTCCAGGTTCCTCCTCCAGGGGCGCTGTGCATGTAAATATATGGATCCCAAGGACACAACTTTACTGACATAGCCCTGCAGTTTCCCTTAAATGTCAATAGTAGTCATACACTGAACAACTGCAAACTACTACTACTGCTGGAAAGAAGGAAAGTTGTTGTAATCGTAGAATTAATATTTATAACAGTCTTGTTCACTCTCAAGATTTGTCCAAAATTTTAAAAAATTGTCTTTTCCACCCCCCCAGAAACAGCGCCCCTCTTGTCCGTAGGCTGTGTCTGGTATTGCATGTTAGACCCATTCACTTGAATAAAGCTCTACTAGACAAAGCCTGTGCCGGGAATACCTTTTTAAAGGGTCTTTTTTTTCCAGAAACAGCGCCGCTTTTGCCCATGTGCTGTGTCTGGTATTGTTATATTCAATGGGTCTAACATGCAATATCAGACACAACCTATTAACAGGAGGGGTACTGTTTCTGGAAAAAAAATAAAACCCTTTAAAGGGGTATTCCAGACACAGGCTATATCTAGTATACAGTAGCTGTAGTCACCATGGTCATGAGTCTCCAATACTAGTGATCAGCCCTCCAAAAACACACAGTTGAGTGGAAACTGCTGAGCATCAGGTGTCATTGATGTGAGAGGTGAATGTCAACTATGAAGGTGCACAAGGGTGACCCGACATGCTAAAGGGGAGCAGCTCATCCCCAAAATGACCTAGGGGGCGACTAGATGTGTGTCCAACACAACAGCGAACCATACTGTGTGTGGGGCCATGGAGCAGACGGATTTCACAGCACCTCTGCTAACCCTACTGTGTATGGGGCCCCGGAGCAGATGTATGTCCCTGCACCTCTGCTAACCTTACTGCGTATGGGGCCCTGGAGTAGACGGATGTCACTGCACCTCTGCTAACCCTACTGTGTATGGGGCCCGGAGCAGACGGATGTCACTGCACCTCTGCTAACCCTACTGTGTATTGGGGCCTGGAGCGACGGATGTCACTGCACCTCTGCTAACCCTACTGTGTATGGAGCCCCGGAGCAGACGGATGTCACTGCACCTGTGCTAACCCTACTGTGTATGGAGCCTTGGAGTAGACAGATGTCACTACACCTGTGCTAACCCTACTGTGTATGGGGCCCAGGAATAGAAGGATGTAAATGCACCTCTGCTAACCCTACTGTGTAGGGGGCCAGGAGCAGACGGATGTCACTGCACCTCTGCTAACCCTACTGCATATGGTACCCTGGAGCAGACGGATGTCACTGCACCTCTGCTAACCCTACTGTGTATGGAGCCCCGGAGCAGACGGATGTCACTGCACCTCTGCTAACCCTACTGTGTATGGGGCCACTTCTGCTAATTAAGCTGTATTCACAGAAAAGAAAGTTTTCACAGCAGTATCAGAATTGGACTTCTGCTGATTGGTAAAAGGTTGTCTTCTCCAGTAAGTCACATTTGCTGCTTAATTGACATGATGTACGATGGTGGGTCAGGTGGGAAATATCACACAATAAACACTCTGCAATCATTGTTGGAAGAACACAAGCTGGTAATGGCAGCATTATGGTCTAGAGAATGTTTTTGTGGCATTCTCTAGGCCACTCATCCATATGGACGGTATGAATCTCTCCTTGCAGACCATGTACCCCCTTCCAGCAAGACAATATGACGTCCATTGGCTAGAAATGTCCGACATTGGTTGGAAAAGCAGGACCCAGACTTCCAAATACTACCCTGGCCCCTAATTTCCCAGACTCCAATAGACCATGTGTGGGAGCCGATGGATGGTGGTGTTGGCTCTATGGCCCCTCCAGCAGCTGTGGGAGCCCCTGGATGGTGGTGTTGGCTCAATGGCCCCTCCAGCAGCTGTGGGAGCCCTGGATGGTGGTGTTGGCTCTATGGACCCCCCCAGCAGCTGTGGAGCCCTGGATGGTGTTGTTGGCTCTATGGACCTCCAGCAGCTGTGGAGCCCCTGGATGGTGTTGTTGGATCTATGGACCCTACAGCAGCTGTGGAGCCCCTGGATGGTGTTGTTGGCTCTATGGACCCTACAGCAGCTGTGGAGCCCTGGATGGTGTTGTTGGCTCTATGGACCCTCCAGCAGTGTGGAGCCCCCTGGATGGTGGTCTTGGCTCTATGGATCCTCCAGCAGCTGTAGGAGCCCCTGGTGGTGGTGTTGGTTCTTATGGACCCTCCGCAGCTGTGGGGCCCTGGATGGTGGTGTTGTCCCCTATGGACCCTCCAGCAGCTGTGGGAGCCCCTGGATGGTAGTGTTGGCTCTGTGGCTCCTCCAGCAGCGTGGGGAGCCCCTGGATGGTGGTGTTGGCTCTATGGACCCTCCAGCAGCTGTGGGAGCCCCGGATGGTGGTGTTGGCTCTATGGACCTTCCAGCAGCTGTGGGACCCTGGATGGTTTGGGGTTTTGCTCTATGGAGGGCCCCCAGCAGCTGTGGGAGCCCCTGGATGGGCGGTGTTGGCTCTATGGACCCTCATGCCGCTGTGGAGCCCCTGAATGGTGGTGTTGGCTCTATGGCCCCTCCAGCAGCTGTGGGAGCCCCGGGATGGCGGTGTTGGCTCTATGGCGCTCCCAGCAGCTGTGGGGACCCTGGTGGGTGTTGTGGGCTCTTGGGACCCTCCAGCAGCTGTGGGCCCCTGGATGGTGGTGTTGGCTCTATGGACCTCCAGCAGCTGTGGGACCCCTGGATGGTGGTGTTAGCTCTATGGAGCCTCCAGCAGCTGTGGGAGCCCCTGGATGGTGGTGTTGGCTCTATGGCTCCTCCAGCAGCTGTGGAACCCCTGGATGGTGGTGTTGGCTCTATGGACCATCCAGCAGCTGTGGAGCCCCTGGATGGTGGTGTTGGCTCTATGGCCCCTCCAGCAGCTGTAGGAGCCCCTGGATTGTGGCGTTGCCTTTATGGACCTTCCAGCAGCTGTGGGAGCCCCTGGATGGTGGTGTTAGCTCTATGGACCTTCCAGCAGCTGTGGGATGCAGTCGGCTCCAGATACCTGGGACAACCTACCAGGACCTCATTGAGTCCCTCCCAGCCCATCTAGCTGCTGTTCATGCTGCACACTTTGGTCCCTCTGAATATTAGCTGCAGGTCATAATAAAGTGATTTGACTGTGTATAACATCTATTGCCTATCCAGGGGTCAGGTGATTATTGCTGTTGCCTGGAATACCCCTTTAAGCTACAAATTTCATCCAGAGGAACGCATGGACTTGCTCTGTATTTCTGACTTTGCATAGAAAGACTGAATTTCATTTTTTGCACCTTTGTCCCCATCTACCACCTATGCACAAAACTTGCCCTCCAGTAATAGAGTGCAGACCATTGCATAACTTTTATGTGACTTTTCCCCTTCACTTCTATTAAAAGTTGACTCTAGATAGGAAAATCTGCGTAACTGGAGACACAAAACAGTCATGATCTGTCTCTTTAAGACAAGGAACCCTATACGTTCTTCTAGGAACGAGAAAGAAAGACCTCAGAGGAGTGCGGCGTCCCTCTGACATCACAGCTGGTACTCACTTGAACTCCTGGGGTAGGCAGAGATTTGGAAGGTGCAGATGCAGATCAGAGCCAGAGTGGTCCTCACTATCAAGGTCATGGTGTCAGCTATGGTCCCAGCGCAGGCACTCTGTATGGACTTAGGGTCTCCGTCTCTTCATGCTTGCAACGCTTGGTTCTCAGGTTTCACACTTTCTATCATTCAGGCAGTGACAAACTCAACGAATGCTTCCACTGGGGTCTTCCAGACTACGTCACCCCAAAAACACTCAGCTGTCTTAACTCTTGGTGGCCCACAGCAGACAGCCCTGAGGGTCGGGAATCCTAAGCAATGAGGCGGCAGTATCTGAGGACATCTAAGCAGCAGATACGGGAATCTCTTCTCCACAACGTCCCAACCCGGCGTACACCATAGACAGTCGCAGAGGGACTGTGCAGGTACCATCAGCAGGAGGAAAATCTGTCTGAGGCAAAGGAGACGTCTACATAATCATTTGCTTCAGACCCCGTCCTGACCTGGCATGGAGTCTGGAAAAAATTCTCGGCTCCGTGTCCAATACATGTGTTTGCAATAACATACATTCCTCATCAGTGACGCCATCCCCAAAAAACTAATTAAATATTAACTAATTTATAGTGTGCGTAACAGTGACATCTGTAAGAATGGGACGTCCCCGGGGTGCTGGGGCGGAAAGGTGGAAATAAACTAGGGGGGTGCTGGTTCTAGGTTTACCTATTGTATCCTAGGCAAATGTTAGGGCTTATTCACACCGGTGCCTCGCTTTATGGCATTTCAATATGTATCTGCCACTTCCTATTCTCTAAGACGCTCTTGTAGAAGGATTAAAGGCGATGAACACTGCCAAAACCAAAGAAGCAATGAAGAAGCTTGTAAAAGCACAATGCTGAGCATTTCTGAAAATAAAGCGCAAAAAACGCGTAAAAAAAACGCAAAACGCGCCAAAAATTGACAGACAGTGGATAAAGAATTCTGTCGTGTAGAAATAGCCTAAAAATGACGTATGAAATGGATAATTAGATACATATAAAATAGATGGATTGATAGATATGATGGATAGTTATGAGATAGATAGATAGATAGATACATTGATAAACAGTTATAGATAGATAGATAGATAGATAGATAGATAGATACATAGATAGAAAGATAAGCAGATAGATAAGTACATACATACGAGATAGATAGATAAACAGTAATGTATAGATGAGATAAACAGATAGACAGATATGAGAGTCTGATAGATATCAGATAGATAATTAGATATGTGATTACTAGAAATATGGACAGATATAAGTGATACATAGAAAAATATAAATGATATACAGATAGATGAGAATAATATGAAATAGATTGATTGATATATATTACACAGCCATATATTGAAAGATAGATACATAGAAATATAAATAAACATGGATATATAAATGAGATGGATATGTGAGATAATTAGATAGATGTGAAATTGATTGATAGGAAACCGATTGATAGGAAAGTAGATAGAATAGATATGAAATAGATTAATATGAGATTAATTAAATTAATATGAGAATGATACAATACAGTAGATAGATCTGAGACTAGATAGATAGATAGATAGATATGAGAAAGATAGATAGATAGATAGATATGAGATAGATAGATAGATATAGATAGGTAAATTAATTGATAGTAAGATAAATAGATAATTATGGATAGATAAGAGATAGATAGATAGATAGATAGATAGATAGATATTGGATAGATAGATAAATAGATATGAGATAGATAGATAGATATGAGATAGATAAATAGATAGATAGATATATAGATAGATATGAGATAGATAGATAGATAGATAGATAGATAGATAGATAGATAGATAAGAGATAGATAGATAGATAGATAGATAGATAGATATGAGATAGATAGATAGATAGATATGAGATAGATATGGGATAGATAGATAGATAGATAGATATGAGATAGATAGATAGATGGATATGAGATAGATAAATAGATAGATAGATATGGGATAGATAGATGTGAGATAGACAGATAGACATGAGATAGATAGGAGATAGATAAATAGATAGATATGGGATAGATAGATAGATAGATAGATATGCGATAGATAGATAAATAGATAGATATGGGATATATATATATATATATATATATATATATATATATATATATATGTAGAGGAGATAGATAGATAGATATGAGATAGATAGATGTGAGATAGATAGATAGATAGATAGTATAGATAAAATAAGATAAAATATGAGTATAGATCGATAGATATGAGATAGATAGATAGGAGGTAGAGCGATAGATATGAGATAGATAGATAGATAGATAGATAGATAGATAGATAGATAGATAGATATGGGATGGATAGATAGATGTGAGATAGATAGATAGATAGATAGACATGAGATAGATATGAGATAGATAAATAGATAGATATGGGATGATAGATAGATAGATAGATAGATAGATAGATATGAGATAGATAAATAGATAGATATGGGATAATATATATATTAGATATATATATATAGATATATGATATGATAAATATTATATAATAATATATATATATATATATAGATATATATATATATAGATATATATATATATGTAGGAGATAGATAGATAGATATGAGATAGATAGATGTGAGATAGATAGATAGGTAGATAGATAGATAGAAGATAGATAGATATGGGATAGATAGATAGATCGATAGATAGATAGATAGATATGAGATAGATAGATAGATATGAGATAGATAGATAGATATGAGATAGATCGATAGATATGAGATAGATCGATAGATATGAGATAGATGGATAGATATGAGATAGATAGATATGAGATAGATCGATAGATAGATAGATAGAGTTACAGTTATTCTGTTTCTGTATTTATACAACAAATCTTTGGCTTTTCACATAAGAGACATTTCTGAACCATTTTCCTTGGAGCAGATCAAGTTTTAACAAATGGAAAATTGTCATCTTATTTTCAGCCTAAACACACACAAAGCTGCGGTTTTTAGAATCATTTTGACAGCTGTGAGGAGCATTCAGCATCGCTGGAACTTTTACAAGGTGGCCAGCACGGCCGCCGCTGCGAGATGCACATTTTTTCATACATTCATCTGTAATTGAAAATCCAGCACAGCAGTGTATGTAATACTAGGAAATACCCAGCTCAGCCAGAGAGACATCTAAGAAGAGTGGATATAATGAGGGGGAGAGCAAAGACGGAGAACAGACTTTATTCAGTAGAATGCTGTGTGGAGTCATGACCTTCTAAGATCTTATGTGCTCATGGACGCCCTACAAGTAACAGTTACTCTAATTTAAAGAGGTTGTTCAGATTTAGAAAAAACATGCCGGCTTTCTTCCAAAAACCTGGCCAGTTGTCTATGGTCACGCAGCTTAGGGTAACTAATTTCAATGGATCTGACTGGTAGAAGTCACCAAGATATTTCCCCAACTTAGGTATTTATGGACCTGGGCTAGGAAATGGAAGATGGAGCTGTATACGGTCCTTATTAGTGAAGGAAGCTAATGCTTAGGCCACACCTTTGAGGAACACTCATCTGTATACAGGCCCTATTACAGAAGGAAGCTAATGCTTGAGCCTCTCTCAGGAACACTCGTCTGCATACAGACCCTATAAGAGAAGGAAGCTAATGCTTAGGCCACACCGCTGAGGAACATTCTTCTGTGTACAGACCCTATTAGTGAAGGAAGCTAATGTTTAGGCCACACCCCTGAGGAACACTCATCTGTATACAGGCCCTGTTAGTGAAAGAAGCTAATACTTAGACTACACACCTGTGAGAAAAACTCATCTGCATATGGCCCTATTAGTGAATGAAGTAAATGCTTAGGCCACACACCTGAGGACCTCTCATTTGTATATAGGCCCTATACCTGAAGGATGCTTAGGCCACACCTGAGGAACTATGAGTATGTGTATAGACGTCCTATTAGTGAAGGAAGCGAATGTTTAGGCCACACCCCTGAGGAACACTTATCTGTGTACAGAACCTGTTAGTGAAGGAAGCTAATGCTTAGACCACACATCTGTGAGAAAAACTCATCTGTATTCAGACCCTATTAGTGAAGGAAGCAAATGCTTAGGCCACACCCTTGAGGAACACTCATCTGTATACAAGTCCTATAAGTGATGGAAGCTAATGCTTAGGTTACACACCTGAGAAACACTCATCTGTATAGAGGTCCTATAAGTGAAAGAAACTAATGCTTAGGCCATCGTCCAAAGAACATTTATCTTAAAGATTATATGTAGCTCTGTCTCCTCTTGTGGTCATTAAGTGGATTTCTACTATAAATGATACATTTCAGTTGTACTGGTAAATGCAGTGGTAGTTCAGGCATGCTGTCCTGGTGGCCTGTGGGTGCTTTCTCCCATTAATGTTTTACATGTGGATTATTGCACTTAACTTGTTACCCCCTGTGTATTTTTTGCCCCTCCATTGTGGATTGTGCCCCTCACAATATAATCACCCATGACTGAAATATTACTGTTATTCCTGGATTATACGCCATTGTGTAGACTGTACCTTTCCAATGTAGCAGGTTCCTACACCAGGACATGTTCCATTTTGTTTTTCATAATAAAATATTTGGACCTATTCTCTCTGTTGGTTGTGGAATTACGCAGCAGAACGCAGTTGAGTTACATTATTATGACCAGCAGCTAAAATCCAGAGTAAACGCCATGTGCAGCACGGACAGCAGCTAGACAGGCTGGGAGTGACTGAATAAGGTCCTGGTAGGTTGTCACAGGTATCTGGACCCGACTGCATTACACAGCTGCTGGAAGGGCCATAGAACCAACACCACCATCCAGGGGCTCCCACAGCTGCTGGAGGGTCCATAGAGCCAACAGCACCATCCAGGGGCTCCACAGCTGCTGGAGAAGCCATAGAGCCAACACCACCATCCAGGGGCTCCCACAGCTGCTGGAGGGTCCATAGAGCCAACACCACCATCCAGGGGCTCCACAGCTGCTGGGGGTCCATAGAGTGAGCACCACCATCCAGGGGCTCCCACAGCTGCTGGAGGTTCCATAGAGCCAACAATACCATCAAGGGGCACCAAAGCTGCTGGAGGGTCCATAGAGCCACACACCACCACCAGGGGCCCCAAGCTGCTGGATGGTCCATAGAGCCTAACACCACCATCCAGGGGTCCAACAGATGCTGGAGGGGTCCATAGAGCAACACCACATCAGGGCTCCACAGGTGCTGGAGGGACATAGAGCCAACACCACCATCCAGGGCCTCAGAGCTCTGAGAGGACCATAGAGCCAACACCACCATCCAGGGGCCCCACAGCTGCTGGAGGGGCCATAGAGACAACACCACCATTCAGGGCTCCCACAGCTACTAGAGGGAACATAGAGCCAACACCACCATCCGAAGGGCACCACAGCTACTAGAGGGAACATAGAGCCAACACCACCATCCAGGGGCCCCACAGCTGCTGGAGGGGCCATAGAGCCAACACCACCATCCAGGGGCCCCACAGCTGCTGGAGGGACCATGAGCCAACACCACCATCCAGGGCTCCAGAGCTGCGGAGGTCCATAGAGCCAAACACCACCATCCAGGGGCTCCACAGCTACTGGAGGGTCCATAGAGCCAACACCACCATCCAGGGCCCCACAGCTGCTGGAGGGTCAATAGTGCCAACACCACCATCCCGGGGCTCCACAGCTACTGGAGGGTCCATAGAGCCAACACCACCATCCAGGGGCCCCACAGCTGCTGGAGGGTCCATAGGGCCAACACCACCATCCAGGGGCCTCAGAGCTGCTGGAGGGTCCATAGAGCCAAAACACCATCCATGGGGCTCCACCACAGCTGCTGGAGGGTGCATAGAGCCAACACCACCAACCAGGGGCTCCACAGCTGCTGGAGGGTCCATAGAGCCAACACCACCATCCTGGGGCTCCCACAGCTGCTGAGGGTCCATAGAGTGAGCACCACCATCCAGGGGCCTCAGAGCTGCTGGAGGGTCCATAGAGCTAACACCACCATCCAGGGGCTCCCACAGCTGGGGAATTAGCGGGTTAGGGTAATACTTGGAAGTCTTGGTCCTACTCTTCCAACCAATGTTGGACTGCTCTGGCTTTGTGACATGTCGCATTGCCTTGCTGAGAAATCCAATCTTCCCTAAGGAACACAATCAGCATGTATGGGTGTATGTGATCTGCAAGGATGAAATCATACCCAGATTGGATAACATGGAAAAGAAGTCCATAGAATACCACAAAAACATTTCCCAGATCCACCACCAACTTGTGTTCTTTCAGCAATGGTTGCACGGTGTTTGTTCCCCAAAAAATTCTCACCTAACTCGTCAACATGCATCTGTTCGATAAAGTACAAAATCTAATTCATCACAGAGACAACCCTTTGCCAATCAGCAGAGGTCCATTTCTAATGCTTTCGTGAAAATGTTAACTTTTTCTGCTGATGTGGTTTGTTTAGTAGAGGTGCAGTGACATCTGTCTGCTCCGGGGCCCCATACACAGTAGGGTTAGCAGAGGTGCAGTGACATCCGTCTGCTCCGGGCCCCATACACAGTAGGGTTAGCAGAGGAGCAGTGACATCCGTCTGCTCCGGGGCCCCATACACAGTAGGGTTAGCAGAGGTGCAGTGACATCCGTCTGCTCCGGGGCCCCATACACAGTAGGGTTAGCAGAAGGTGCAGTGACATCCGTCAAGTGTCTCTGGGAGGCCCCCACCCCATCACAGTAGGGTTAGCAGAGTTGCAGTTACATCTGTCTGTTCCAGGGCCCCATACACAGTAGGGTTAGCAGAGGTGCAGTGACATCCGTCTGCTCCAGGGCCCCATATACAGTAGGGTTAGCAGAGGTGCAGTGACATCCGACTGCTCCAGGGCCCCATATACAGTAGGGTTAGCAGAGGTGCAGTGACAGCCATCTGCTTCTGGGTCCCATACACAGTTGGGTTTGCTGTTGTATTATACTCTGATCTGGTCGCCTCTGGTTCATTTTGTTGGAGAGCTCCTCCACTGTAGTGTGCCAATCCGCCCTCTCGCACCTTCACAGTCAATGTTCACCTCTCACATCAATGTCGCGTGGTGCTCAACAGTTTCCACATCATGATTCACAATGGCATCATTCCTCCACTCAGAAAACACTTTCACCACAGCAGCCGCCAACAGTTCCCAAACTGTGCAGTTACAGTAATACTGCCACTCTGCACCTGAAAGCCAAAAATCCTCCCTTTTTGAAACTCTGATAAAGCACCCCTATAACCTATGACAGCAACAGGGATATGTATGCAGACAGCCTATCACACAGTTTATATACCCACCAAGCCAGAGCACCACAGGTGGCTTCTTTCATGAGCTATGAGCTGGAGACATGGAAAGTAGGAAGGGGACACACCTATGCTGTGCATTGCCTAACAATCTAGGAAGAACATTTCTATTACACGATAACTACTATAACACTGTCCCCTATGGTAAAGAATGGAGGCTTAGATTCATAACTCAATTAAAGGGGATTTAGCACTTCATCAGTTCGTGTGTTTCCTTGTACTTTCAGTGTCTCAGCAATTCAAATCCAGGGGCGTTTCTTTCCCTCCCAGCTGGGTGTTTCTTAACTGAAGGGGGATGACATCATCCCCCTTCACTGTTCATGCTCGCTCCCGAGTCAGTGTGTTTGTTTGAGATCAGTGGGAGGAGATAGCACATCCCTGCTCTTCTCCCCCCTCTCTGAGTCCACATGTCACTGTGTGGTTCCTCTCCCTATGCAGTCTTATTTTGTAAGAGCTGTTTACATACCACAGGCCTAGACAGTCTAGACAGTCTTCTAAGAACTCAGAGCACTGATCTCTTCTCCTTTCACAGCTGGGGGTTTGTTACAGTTGAATCCATACTTCTATGAACTCATCCAGAGCAGCACAGATCTGTCTCCCTTCTATGCAGGAGCATTAGGCAATGAGGCACAATTCTGCTGTGTTCTGATTGTAGAAGCAGCTGCAGGGTTACTGTGCTGTTTTCTGATTTTAGAAGCAGCTGCAGTGTCACTGTGGAGCTGATGGCTGTACAGAGTGAAATTTGCCGGCCCCTTATTCTGAGTGAGAGAGGCAGGAATGCGTGCTCCCGGGGGCCAGACAGAATGTAAATTAGTAGAGCTGGCAGCCAATGAAATGCAAGGAGGTAGGATCCGACCGGCACTGGGGAACGGTGTTTACACAAAACGAAGATAAGGGAGACTGTGAAAACAAGACAGCTTTGCTAATGACATCCAATTGCAAAGTTGCTGGTTTTCACTGTCCCCTTATTCTGAAGGCCATTTAATGTAATGATACAACCCCTTTAAGTTTATTTTTAACGATACAGGAAAGAGGGCCAGCAATACGTAACTCACAGCTCTGGACATGAACTACTTATTGTTTGCGGTCTACGTCAATGGTGTAGAGTTTCTGTAGCATTGAGGAATGTGTTTGAAACTTTTTGGCAATTTCTTAGCAAGAATTTCACATTTTTAATACTACACTGAGAAACAGCAATGAGATATTGTGCTAGAAGATGAAGAACTATGTTGCACTGGTGTGTGGGATGAGTGTACCTTACACATCTGGGCAGTCAGACAGAAGGGTGAGGTTCTGGATTTGATGGCTTCCAGAGGCTGCAGTTAACCACAATGTGATTACCTCCATTTAGTCATCATAAGGCACCAACAGACTCTCTGAATATCCAAGTTAAACGTCTGCAGGTCTCAGGATGTCTGATGAGATAATGGGGCTGTGATGTAATGAGGAGCATGGAATGCAGAGTCATTTTACCCATTATCGAGGGTTGGGAGGTGGGCCTGACTGCAAAGACCATCAGAAAGAAAGGAGGACCACCAACAACATGGGTTCCTCATAAAAGGGGTTTTCTCCCTACAAACCTTCAACGTGTTGGGAAAAATAAATGAAGACTTTTACCAAATACATTGCTCTTTTGATATTTCCCTGGTCCTGAGAAATCACAGAAAAAATGAGATATTATATACTCCTAAACACTACATAGGCCATACTTACAGCTCAATGGCTGGACTAGACTGAACGCAGTAGGAGGCAAAACTGGCCCCTATGCTACTTGGGAAAAGTAAACAGGTGCAGCTAATTGCTGAGCAGTAGCTCACACACCCTTGACGCGGGTTGCGAGCTTGCATACCGTGCAATATTTTTCCAGTATGCCATGTTTATTTGCCCAAAAATACTGGGGGGCGGAGAGTGTCTATATTTTGTGTTGGACACCTAGAAAGTGCTGGGCAGCCCATTCGAATAGGACTAGCATCACTAATAGGCTATAAACCAGCATGGTGCACCACACGTATCTGTAGTAATGGCACCCTTCTGTATCTTCTTATCTATATGCAATTGTAGTACCAGCAACCACACCCCTCATGCATGGAGGGCATGTGAGTGGTTGTCTTATCGGTAATTTTGCATTTGTGCATTCTCCCCATGTATTATACTGTGGCTTTTCTGCATACTGGTGTGAACAGGTATCAATTCAACGTGCACTTTTTTCTATCATCTAAATGTTACCCTAGTGGAGGCGTGTGTGAGCTACTGCTCAGCAATAAGTTGCACTTGTTTATTTTTCCCAAGTAGCATAGGGGCCAGTGTTGCCTCCTACTGGGTTCAGTCTAGTCCAGCCATTGAGCTGGAAGTATGGCCTGGTCAGGAGATGAAAAAGAGATTTTATTTGCTCTGAGGTTGCCGTACATATCTCCCTTAGGCTAAGTTCACATGGCTAATTGCAGGGCGTACAGTACGCCCCGAAATTACGCCGAGTGTTCGTGAGCTCGCGCCGTTCGGCGCGTACACCTACGATGCGGGGGGAGGAGGGTGGCAGCCCGCCGGACCCATAGACTGTCGTTACTCGCGGCGCTCTATGAGAACTATGGATTACTGTAATGACTGGGGCACATTTCACTCGTATTAGAGCGCAGTACGCTGTGGGACGCGCAGCGAAATGCGCCCCAATTTAAGCTGTGTGAAAATAGCCTTACCGATTAGACAGAGAGCAGGGAGTGATGTCACCATGGTCAGAAGGAGTTCTTGTCTCTAACAAGATTAGCTTGTTTGCTCTCAGTTTTCACTCAGTTTACTACAGATGAAGGCTCCTGCACTAATGTCACTGTACACTGAGCTAGCTATATAGGAGCCAAATATGATCACTGCATCACTGCTATAGAACCATCTTCAGCCTGACCAGGCAGAGTGAGTAAAAAGCTGCCTGTGATTCTGTGAAACAGCATGGTGAGGATACACTTTTAAGATGCCAAGTTATACAATCCAGGACAGAAGGGCCTGGTGTTTGTTTCTCCACATCTTACCTTTCTCATTACCCTTGGATTTTCCAATTGACCCTCTCTCCTCTAATACAGTTCTTTGGCACAACAAAGTTCTACACATGTTCTTTTCATCCAGTAGCAAAGATGGAGCCCGCCATGTCTGGCCATCCTTTCTCCATGGATCCCATAGAAGCCACATAGTTAACCTCTGAGGTATGTACTCCTGGGCAACAAGTCTTGGAACAGGAAGATCAGGGAACATGGTGCCTCATAATTAAGGGTTTAGCTAAAGAGGGTGCAGAGCAAGCAGTTGCACCTACACTATGTTTCCTGAGGGGATTGAAGACATTTTTGCCACATAAATGGTCACCAGTCATATGAATGGCATATGGTAAGTAGGGGCTCTGTTAAAGGGGTTTTCCCACAAAGGCATTTCATGCCTGGTTTGGCCTGCTTCAGCTTTCATTGTATTCAAAAGGGGGCGTGTATGATGTGTTTCAACTGCATATCATGTGACTCAGCAGGCTTGACATAACCATGCCTTTCCCCACAGTGTGCTCACTCTAGTCAAACAAAGGTCTGTTTATGTAAAGAGCTGTGAGTAGCTACATTGTAGCTGAGTGGCCAGCACTACTGCCTTTTAGCATCCCCCTGGTCGTATCCCTCTAGACACAAGCTATGCAGTATAGATCACTAAGGGAGCAGCTAAAACAAAAAGGGTGCAGAATTTTCAATGATGATGAATGGGGAAAATGTTTATTATTAAACCCCTTAAGCCGAAGGAATGAAAAATACTTAATGATCGGCTAAATTTTATAGTTTTTGCCTCCTTGCTTTCAGTGGTAATAATTTTTTTATCTTTTAAGTGACGCAGATGTATTGGGGCTTGTTTTGTGTGGGAGAAGTTGTATTTTGTGCGGCGTAGTTTAAATTTACAAATAAATTACTGCAGAAGTTTTTACATTTTTTTATTTATTTTTTGGAGTGTTTTTAATTTTTTTTTTTACACCATTCACATTTCATACTAAATAACCTGTTAGATTAATTCTACAGGTTATTTGGTCGTGTAGATACCTAATATGCGTAGGGCTTATAATTTTTGTGTGATGTATGCACAATAACTTTTTATCAAATATTTATTTTCATTTTATTTATTTTTTTCTACTTTTTTTTATGTTTTCTACTTTTTTTTGTTCCATAAAGGGATAACTATTGCACTCGTTTTTTTTTTTTTTTTTTTTTTACACTTATTAATGTATTAGCATATTCATATATGCTAATACATTATAATCTGTGTCAGACACAGGCAGCAGCCAGGGAAGAACACGGTGTGCCCTGATCACTAGTTTATTACTCTAGTTCTCCAGGGCTGACTGTGGAGACGTTCCCCAGGCGCCATCGGGTCACCGAGGGTCCCGATCACCCTATGGAGCAGGAAATACCCTATGATGATGCCGTGATCACTGACCGTGGCAATCAAAGGTTTAAGCGCCAGGGATCGGAGGTTTCCCCCGCTTCCAAACGCTCACAAAGGCTGCTCCAGGAATAGAGCTGTGAAGTACAGCTCTGTTCTTAGCGCAGCTGCGGCGCTGGGAGCCACAAGACTCCTATTCTGCAGCGACACCAAAAGACATCACTACAGAAGAACAACCTGAAATGTTCAACACCAAAAGATGGTGGGCAGTCATCAAGGGGTTCATTTGCAAGCTTCCCACATCAATTGTATTTCGTGGTAAAACCCCTTTAAAGATTTTGCTCTGAGGGCCCAAAATCTTAAAGTTACACCTCTACTTAAAGGGAATGTGTCATCAAAGTGACTTATTGTTTAACTTACATTTTTATGTTCAACACATTTTTTAAGAATTTGTGGCTATATATTTTTTTTTATTTTACATATCACTTTCAATATTTTTTAATAATTCTTAAGTCCTGCAGTTTTGACGTTGGCCACTAAGCCTAATAAAAGTCTGACACTTCCTGTTCTGTACAGAAAGATTCTCAGTTGTCTGCTCATTATCAGCACAAAGAGGGTACAACTGAAAGTAAACACAAGGGTGAATAGATAACACAGGATCCACCAGTCACAAGAGGCCATAGTCACAGTTCACCCTTTCACCTCCCTGCACAGTGACTTGCCCCCGGAGGGTTTTCGGTCACCAGACCCAGGTGGAATTTCCATTTTGTGGTTTGGAGGAGGAGGAGGGGGCTTAAGGAGGGGGTACAAGTCACGGTCCGTGCCACGTTCCTGTCCTTTGCCGCGGCCTCTGCTGTCGCCGTGTGCGTTCCTGTTGCCGCTGCTTGCCCACCTGCGGTTGCAGTGCAGCTTTTCCCGTGCTGGCCATGCTCTTCCTCCATCTTGGCTGCTGCCCTGTTTCCCTGTCTCTATAGAGGGCAGCGGCCACATCTTGCCTTTCTTTATTCCCACAGTGTGCAGCGGGGTTGGGCTTCCTCTGCCAATCCCCTTCCACCTGTGTGTTTAGAAACCTGCTCCACCCTACACTCCCTGCCTGATCCTTGTTGTTGCATCATGTTGTGGTGTTGTTGCTGTGTGGTTTCTTATCTTGTTTGTTAGCAGTCCGGTGTGCTGTCTTGTATGTGTCCTTGTGGTATCCTCTATATTTGGTTAGTCTCTATGTTGGTCTCCTTGTGTCTTTGTCTGAGTTTCCTTGCCTTGTTCTCTGCCTGTGTTCTTGCCCTGGTCATGCCTTGGTTCCTTGCCTGAGTTTAGCTTAAGTCTTTGCTCATGTTCTTGGTGTTGTTTCCAGCCTGTCTATGTATTGTTCCTTTGCCTTACGTTTAATCCTCCTGTTTGGCATCCGTTTTGTCCTATCTTTTTGTACCTGCCCATATCTATACCTAGTCTGCTTTATTCTTGTTCCTATTCTGTTGGTGCCTACCTTTGGCACTTCTGGCCATTCTGGTCAGCTGCCACTGCTGGGGACTGCTCTGAGGTCGCACCTGGCGGCTGTCGGGGAAAGCCACCCTTACCATCAAAGGCTCTCTGAAGATGCCCGACGGCCGCTTAGTTACGCCCCCTCGGATTTCCGCTACTGAAACCGGGAGGCAGTGAGGAGGCACTAAAATACTATAAGGAAAAAAATAAAATATGTCAAATAATGATAAAAGCTGGAGACAGAAAGGCAGATGCCAAAAAGAGGACAAAGCAAACCTACTAAACAATTTTTTTCTCCACAGGAGGATGAACTTCCTGTTGAAGAGCAGAGGATGAGGTAAACTCCAACTTAAATGTTTCTTGTCTAACCCAGGAAGAAGTGCAGCTCCGTCTTAGGAAGCTTAAAATAGACAAATCCCCAGGCCCTGATGGCATACACCCACGTGTCCTAAGGGAGCTAAGTGATGTCATAGATAGGACCCTATTCTTAATATTTATGGACTGTATAATAATTGGGTATGTCCCAAAGGACTGGTGCATAGCAAATGTGGTGCCAATATTTAAAAAGGGGTCAAAAAGTGATCCTGGAAACTATAGTCCGGTAAGTTTAACCTCTGCTGTGGTAAAATGTTTGAAGGTTTTCTCAGAGATGCTATCCTGAAGTATCTCACTGAAAATAAATGTATAACAGCGTTCCAGCATGGGTTCATGAAGGATCGGTCCTGTCAGACTAATCTCATCAGCTAGACTGGATGAGATATTGGATGTCATATGTCTGGATTTTTTGTGCTACATAAAATGTTGTTAAGTAAAATGAAAATGCTTAGACTGGTGGGGGGGAATGTTTGCAAGTGGGTAAGTAACTGGCTCAGTGATAAAAGACAAAGGGTGGTGATTAATGTCAATACTCAGACTGGACCCCTGTTACTAATTGGGTACCACAGGGCTCACTATTGGGCCCTTTTCTATTTAAAGCCAACCTGTCACATAGGTTATGCCCCCCTTGCTGAGGACAGCACAAGCTAGTGTCAGACCTGCTGTTCTCAGCACTGTCCCCTTATTCTGTAAATGCAGCAGTTTTTAGAAGAAATTTACCTCAAATCTTATTCATGAATAGGTGCTAGCTCCCCCACCAAATGTTCCCCCCCCACTGATAGTTATTCACATTTTATTACCTATTCAAAGTAATAGGTTTTTCAGTTGAGGTGGGCGGGCTAGCCCAGATGGGCGGGTTTTTAAAAAAAACTGACAACATCTGAATGATCTCGAATGACTCTTCTGGCTGAAAAACTGCAGATTTGAGCATTAAATACACGAAAACTGCAGCATCTTAACAGAATAAGGACACAGTGCTGGAAACAGCAGTCTTGACACTAGCTTTTTGTCCTCAGCAAGGGGGCCATAATCTATTGACAGTTCTCTTAATATAAAAAAAACATTAATGATCTAAAAAAAGGAATACACAGTAGAATAATTCATCTTTGCAGATGACACTAAACTCTAATAAAGTATCCACCCCAATAGAGATAATGTGTTTATTACAAAGGGATCTGGGTAGGTTGGGGCTGGGGCAGGGAAATGGCGATGAGGTTTAATACAGACAAATGCAAGGATTATGCACATTGGGGAGGAAAAATCCATTACATGATTACATGTTTAAATGGAAAAAACACTGGAAAAAATTACATGGGGAAGGACTTGGGAAATCCTGGTGACAGTAAACTTAACGTAGCAGCCAAGTGTCAGGCAGGCAGCTGCAAAGGCAAATAGGATCATGGGGGTGTATTAAAAGGGGCATAGATGCCACAAATATGAGAAACCCTTATTCTCCCATTATTACAAGTCCCCTGGTTAGACCACACATGGAATATTGGGGACAGTTTTGGGCACCAGTGCACAGGAAAGACATTGTAGAGCTTGAACAGGTACAAAGGTGACAACAAAAATAATAAAAGCACTGGGTGGACTACAATACCCAGAAAGATTAGCAAGGTTAGGGTTATTTAGTTTAGAGAAAAGACGACTTCAGGGGCATAATAAATATGTTCAGGACTATTGGACTACATTTGCTGTATTTGGTGGCGGTATATATTTTTTGTGTGTGACACACAAGTGTGGTAGACAACAGGTACGGCATAGAAAGCGCGTACATTTGACAAATAGAGCAAACACAGTACAAAAAGGACTATGCCTATTCTATTAAAATCTATGGGCTGGGTGCAGCTATGTCACAGACACTGTAGTTTTTTCATGGTATTCCAATGGATATCTCCAACATAGTGAATAGCGGCATAATGGAATATTGCTATGATATGCCATAAAGGGAAGATCTCACCAAAGGGAGAGCGCCTTTATAGGCGAGTGGAGATTCGAAATTGCCTTTTTGCACTCCACAAAGCATCTGCATATCACAAGGCATTGTGGGAAAGGAAAGGAAGAAAAAAGCTCTAGCGCCCTCTTTTGGATGGTAACAAAACCCTCAATTTGCATTTGACCCACTGGATCTTTGGAAAGCAAAAAGGGATATTTAGCCAAGCCAGCATCACCCATCTGTATACAGACATTTTGGGGCCTTCAAAGTCTTACAGGTGCAGGTCCCAACATCTGGGGCCTGCACCTATCTGGAGAATGGGCCCCTGGAAGTATCAACTCAGAATGGGGAACCGGTCACACTTGTGCAGGACTCTCTGTTCTGTTCTATGGGAGTTCCGAGGACAGGTGAGCAGAGTTTCATCTGTGGTAACCGCACTTTGGCATCAAACTTTGTAGTGGGAGCTCTCCTTTAAGTGAATATCGCTGGGCTGCAATATCTGCCACAGCCCATGGAAAAGAGCAGCTCTGCTTCTGGAAGATAGCAGCCATGTTTTTTAAATCTAATGTTATCCTTCTAAATCACAAGCCTTCAGTAGTACACACTATATATCAGTGTATACCTTACATACAAATACGGTAAATAGTATATATAAAAACCTTGTAAATTCCTAAAAAACAATATCAATATCAGGCCATTTTCCAATAAGATATGAGTCATGAATCATATGCAAGATGATAAACAGCAGTGACGCGTCTTCCAGGCTCCTCCGAGTCACGAGTGAGAAAGTCTTTGGAGTTTTTAGGAATTAGGCAATGACTTCAGAGGATGAGCAGAACTGATAATAAGCCACAGCTTAAAGGAAATCCTCTGAGGGGGGTAAAAAACGAGGCTGAAAACATTTACCAGAAAGAAAGCATTATTTTGCCAATGTTGCCACTGGTTATCTTTATTTGCTTAAAGACAAGCAGATAGTAGTTATATTCTTGTACATAGGGGCAGTATTATAGTAGTTATATTCTTGTACATAGGGGCAGTATTATAGTAGCTATATTCTTGTACATAGGGGCAGTATTATAGTAGTTATATTCTTGTACATAGGAGCAGTATTATAGTAGTTGTATTCTTGTACATAGGGAAGTATTATAGTAGTTATATTCTTGTACATAGGGGCAGTATTATAGAAGTTATTTTTGAATAGGGGATATTTAGAAATATTTCTTGTACATAGAAGCATAAAAAATATTATATTCTTATACATAGGGACAGTATTATATTTTAAATTTCTTGACATAGGGCAGTATTTTATAGTTATTTTCTTTACTAGGACAGATTTTAAATAAATTTTTATTTTGTACATAGGGGCAGTATTTTAAATATTATATTCTTTACAAGGGCATTTAAGTGTTATATTCTTTACAAAGGGAAAGTATTATAATGTTTATTCTTGTACAAGAGGCATAATAAGTTTTATTTTTTAACATAGGGACAGTAATTTTAGTATTATTTCTTTACTAGGGCATATTTATATTATATTCTTTTACATAGGGGCATATTATATTTATATTTTTTTACAAGGACATTTTTAGTATTATATTCTTTTACATAAGGACAGTAATAGTATTATATTTTGTACATGGGGACAGTATTTAGGGAGTTTTAAAACTTTACTAGGGGGGAGGGTTTTAGAGTTTTAAATTCTTTTACTAGGGGCAGATTTTAGTAGTTATTTTTGAAAAATAGGGCGTATATAGTAGTTATATTTTTTGTACATAGAGGACAGTATAAGTAGTTATATTTTGTACATAGGGAAGTATTTATTTTATTTTTTAATAGGGGCAGTATTTTTAAAAGTTATATTCTTGTACTGGGGGCAGATTATAGTAGTTTTTTAATTTTTGTACTAGGGGAGTATTTTAAGTAGTTATATTCCCGACATAGGGGAAAATATTATTTTGAAACCCTAGGGGAATATTTTAGTAGTTATTTTTGTACAAAGTTTAGGAAGTATTAAAAGTTTTTAAAAATTTTTTTCTTTGGGGGGGGGGGCCTAGGGGAAAAAAAGGAAAGGGGGCCTTTTTTTATTTTTTTGGGGCTTTTTTTGGGGGGGCCCCAATTTAAAAAACCCCCCCTTCCCCGAGTCTCCCGGGGTCCAGGCCTCTGCGCGGGCCTGGAACCCACGGCCTTCGCGCATGCCCCGTGGACGCACACACAGTGAAGGGCTTTGCGGGGGAGAGACGAGCGTCCGACCGCAGACAGTTCGACCCGCAGGGCCCCACCGCAGGCTCCGGGGGCCCACGCGCTGGACCCGCCGCGGGCCCCCCCTGCGCCTCAGCCGGCAACGCCGATAAAATCACTATCCCCGACGCTGCCTGGGCCTCGGGCGCCAAAGGGGCTCTAAGGGGCCCTGCGCCCCAGGGGCTGCCGGGGGAGGGGGGTGAAGAGGACAGAGCCGCGCCGCCAGGGGATAAGGTAGTTTAATTTTTTATTTTTTTCGTTTTCCTCCTCATGCCCCCTTTTACTGCCTGTGCCCCTAAATGCCGCCTGGGCCCCCTATCCCTGCCTGTGCCCCCCCTAATGCCCGCCCCGTGGCCCCCCCCAACCCTGCCTGGACCCCCATTCCCGCCTTGCCCCTATAAAAGCCGCCGTGGCCCCCATCCCCCGCCCGTGCCCCCATTTCCCTGTGGCCCCATAAAAGCCCGCCCCCGTGGCCCCCCAATCCCCGCCCGTGGCCCCCTATCCCCCGTCTGTGGCCCCCTATAACGCCCGTGCCCCCATAAAGCCCCGCCTTGGGCCCCCTTTTCTGCCCGGCCCTTTTTTACCGCCTTTTGGCCCCCCTATACTGCCTGTGACCCCCATAACTGCCTGTGCCCCAATTTTGCCTGTGGCCCCCCCTACCCTGCCCGTGGCCCCCATATGATGCCTGTTCCCTATAACCTGCCTGTTCCCCCATATACCCGCCGTGCCCCCCAAAACCTGCCTTGCCCACTATACCTTCCTGTGGCCCCCCCTATACGCCTCATTGCCCCTTATACCAAAAGAGGGACTCTAACCTAAAATTAAGGATTGCTGGAAAAGTGGGATTCTAAGTATTTGTGCCCCAAAACCCAGGGACGGTCTTGGCCGGGAGCAATCCATGAAGGTTGAACCCAGGGGAAGAAAGTAGGGACATTTATATAGTTTATTTCTTGTACATAGGGGAAGTATTAGTAGTTTATTTCTTTACGAGGGGCAGGATTATAGTGTTAATTCCTGACAAGGGGGCGTATTATAGTAGTTAATTTTTGACATAGGGGACAGATTATAGTATTTTTATTCTTGTACATGAGGACAGTAGTATATAGTTATATTCTTGTACATAGGGGGATATTATAGTAGTAAAATTCTTGTACATAGGGGCATATTAATGTTAAATTTCTTGTACATAAGGGGAGTATTATATAGTTTTAAAATTTTTGTACATAAAGGGGATATTAGAGTAGTTATATTCTTCACATAGGGGCCTTTAGGTTGAAAGGGGGGGCGGGGGGCCCCAGGGGAGTTGTCTTGGGGGCCCACCCTACTTACATGAAATAATTCCGGGCCCCTCGACAAAAATGCCCCATTTTACCACATATACGTGTGCAAAAAAGAAAATTTTAGTGAGTCAATGTAGTACACATTTGTCGTTAAACATTCATAACCCGGGTAATAGCTCCATCCTATCCCCCTCCCCCCACATACAATATCCCCCCCCCACCCCCATACAATTCTTCCACCACCCCCCCACAAAAACAAAACCCCCCCCCCCCCCAACCAACAAACCCCATTTCCCCCCAACCCAAAACCACCCCCCCCACCCCCCAAACAAAAACCCCCCCCCACAAAACCAAAAACCCCCCCACCCCCCACCAAAACAAAACCCCCAAAACCCCCCCATACAATATCCCCCAACCCCCCCCTAACAAAACCCCCTCCACCCACATACAATATCCCCCACCACCCCCCCACCAAAAAAAACCCCCCCCACCCCCAAAAACAAAACCCCCCCGCCCCCCCCCCACAAACAAAACCCCCCCCCCCCCCCCACCAAAAAAATCCCCCCCCACCCCCCAAACAAACCCCCTTTCCCCCCCACATACCACCCCCCCACCCACATAAAACCCCTCCACCCACAGACAAAAACCCCCTCCTCCGCCATCAACCCCCCCCCCCCCCCACCCACCCAAAAAAACCCCCCCCCCCCCAAAAAAACCCCTCCTCCCCCCACACAATTAAACCCCACCCCCCCACAAACAATATCCCCCCCCCCCCCCACATACAATATCCCCCCCCCACATACAATATCCCCCCCACCCACATACAATTCCCCCCCCACCCCCCATACAATATCCCCCCCCCACCCAACATACAATAATTTCCCCCCCCACCCAAACACAAACCCCCCCACCCAATACAATATCCCCCTCCACCCCAATTCTAAATCCCCCTCCCCCCCCCACATAAAAACCCCCCCCACCCCCAAAACCCAAACCCCCCCCCATTTCCCCATACAATATCCTCCCCCCCCCACATACAAAAACCCCCTCCACCCACAAAAAATAAAAAACCCCCCACCCCCCAAAACAAAAAACCCCCCCCCCCAATACAATATCCCTCCCTCCACCCAATACCCAAAATCCTCCTCCACCCACATCAAAATCCTCCCCCAACCCCCCATACAATATCCCCCTCCCACCCAAAATCAATTCCCCCCTCCACCCACATACAATATTCCTCCCCCCCACCCACCCTAAAATATCCCCCTCCCCCCCCATACAATATTTTCCCCCCCCCAAAACCCCCATCCAAAAATCCCCCCCCACCCACATACAAAAACCCCCTCCCCCCCATAAAATATCCCCGCCACCCACAAACAATACCCCCCCCCCAACCCCCTTTCAATATCCCCTCCCCCCCCAAAACAAAATCCCCCCCCCCCACCCTACAATATTTCCCCCCCACCCCACAACAATAAACCCCTCCCCCCCACATACAATTCCCCCCCACCCAATAAAAAACAACCCCTCCACCCCAATACAATATCCCCTCCCCCCACATACAATATCCCCTCCTCCCCCCACATACAAAATCCCCCTCCACCCCCCAAAACAAAAATTCCCCCCCCCCCAACCCCCATACAAAAATCCCCTTCCCCCCCAAAAAACAATTTTCCTCCTCCACCCACATACACTATCCCCCCCCCCCCCCAATACCAAATAAAACCCCCCCCACCCCCCAAAAAACAATATCCTCCCCCCAACCCACATAAAATATCCCCCCCCACCCACAAAACCCAAAATCCCCTCCACCCCCTTTCAATATCCCCCCCCACCCCCCCATCAATATCCCCCTCCACCCACATACAATATCCCCCCTCCGCCATACAATATTCCCTCCCCCCACAAAACAAAATTTTCCCCCCCCACCCACTTTCAATAAACCCCCCCCCACCCACATACAATTTTCCCCCCCACCCACATAAAATACCCCCCCCACCCACATAAAATCACCCCCCCCCCCCACATACTATTTTCCCCCCCCCAACCCCCATAACCCAAAATTTCCCCCCCCCCCCAATTTCACTAAACCCCCCCACCCACATACAATATCCCCCTCCACCCACAACAATAAACCCCCCCCCCACCCACATACAATATCCCCCCCCCCCCAATACCCAAAAACCCCCCCCCACCCACCATACAATATCCCCCTCCCCCCTTTCCCCTTTGGGGCCCCGCACCTCCCCCACCTTCTTTAAAAAAAACACCCGCAAAAAAGAAAATTTAAACTTTCCTTTTCCCCAGGGTTGGTGTTCCCTCCCCTCTTACAAACAGGGACACATGTACTCTGGGCCCCTTTTTAAAAAGTGCCGATAAAACCTACAACCTGCCATAAGAGGGCCACAAAGAGTTTTAGAACCCCAGCTCAGGTTAAAACCCACAAAACCCCATATAAGGGCCCAAAATAGAGTTTTAGACACCATTTCCCGGTATAAAACCAAAACACCCCAAATTTTGAGAACCCCATAAAAGGTCAACACCAGCTCAGGTATAACCCACAACCCGCCAATAGAGACCACAAGAGGTTTTAGGGCAACCCCGCCCCAAGGGATAAAAATTTACAACACCGCCCCCTAGAGACCACCAAAAGAGGTTTAAAAACACCAGCCAGGTATAACTTACAACACCGCCATATAGGACCCCCATAGAGGTCCCGACCCCACCCCAGGTAAAAACCCACAAAACCCCCCAAATAGAACCCCCCTAGAGGTCAGAAAACCAGCCCCCAGGTTTTAAAAAAACAACCCACCCCTAAAAGAGACCCCCATAGAGGTCAGAAAACCAGCTCAGGTATAACCCCACAACCCCGCCATAAGAACCCCCATAGAGGTCAGACAAACCCGCTCAGGTATAAAACCTACAACACCACCAAAATAGAGGGGCCACCCTAGAGGTCAAAACACCAAAATCCGGGGCCCCATCACATTTTCAATATAAAAAATAAACCCTAAATGAGGGATTTACCGGAGACGGGCCCCCATCTGAGGGGGGTCGTTTCTTCTCTTGAGTCGTTTTTTTTCCCCTTTTTTTTGCATCCGTTCCACAACCCCCATGAGGAATTCTTTTCCCGGGCCCCAAAAATCATTTCCCCCGGGAAAAATTACACACAAAAAATCTTTGAATCCTCCCCAATTTTTTAAACTCTCTTTATCTATTCCCCCCCCTCTGTCAAAAATTTTCCCCGGGGTAGGAGAGCGGGTAAAAAGCCTAGTAAACCTAAGGGGTTGGGGGTGGGGGAAGGGCCCGGGAACTAGATAAAGGGCCCTTTTTTAAAAATTAAAGGGAAACCCCCGCTGGAAAAAAGTTGGTTTGGGGGCCAAACCCCCCGGTTGGTTGGGGGTTCCCAGGGCCCGGGTGGGTAAGGTAAATTGCCCCCCCCCGGGAAAATTTAAATTTAAAAGTTTTGGAAAGTAGATAGGCTAAGTTTTGGTTAGGGGACCCCAGGTTTGGTAGAAGTAGGTAGGGTATTGGTGAGTCCCCCCCAAAAAAAAAAGGCCTTTTAGGTAAGGGGGTTTCCCCCAAAAAAGGTAAGGGTAGGTAGTTTGGGTCCCCCCTTTTTATAGGCTGCAAGCAGTTAGGGAACCCCCCTTTTGGGAGTATACAGGAAAATTAGGGGTTCCCCCTTTAGGGGAGTATACCCGGTAGTTAGGGGCCTCCTTTAGGTTTTATTAAAATTAGGGGTCACCTTTAGGTAGTATACAAAGGGAGTTAGGGCCCTTCCCCCTGAAGTAGTAAAAAGGAGTTTTAAGGGGCCCCTTTTAGGTAGTTTTTGAGGGGAGTTTTGGGGGTCTCCCCTTTGGTTTGTATTTCAGGTTTGTTTTTGGGGGGCCTTTTCCCTTTTTGGGAGTGTGCAAAGGAAAATCAGGGCCCCCCATTTAATTTTCTGTGTAAAGGGAGGGCCCGAACCCCCTTAGTATTTAGGTAGGGCCGGGGCCCCCTTTTGTATTAGGGCCACCCTGTTTGGTTGTCCCCGGGGCCCCCTTTTTAGTCAGGCCCCCCTTAGATTTTCCGGGCCCCCCCCCAAAGTAAAGGGAGCAAGGGCCCCCCCCCTTTTAGCAAGGGCCCCCCTGTAGGAAAAACCAGGGGGGCCCCCCGTAGGTAGTCAGGGCCCCCCCTGTAGTCCCGGGGGCCCCCCCTTTTTGAGGGGGGCCCTCCCCTTAGGTTTGCCAGGGGCCCCCCATGTAGTTAGCCCGGGCCCCCCCTTGGGAGGGGGCAGGGCTCCCTATGGTAGCCAGGGCCCCTCTTTTTAAACCCGCCCCCCCCCCCCTTTTAGCCAGGGGGGCCCCCCTTTTTTAGCCAGGGGCCCCTTTTTTTTGCCAGGGGGCCCCCCAGTTCCAGGGCCCCCCTATAAACCAGGGCCCCCCTAGTAGCCCCGGGCCCCTTTTTTGGGAGCCGGGCCCCCCCTAGTAGTCAGGGGGCCCCCTTAGTAGGGCAGGGCCCCCCCCTAGTAGTTAGGGCCCCCCCCCTTTTAAACCCCGGACCCCCCCTAGTAGTCAGGGCCCCCCCAGTAAACCAGGACCCCCCCCTAGTAAACCCGGACCCCCCCCCATGTAGTCAGGGCCCCCCCATGTAGGAAGCCAGGGCCCCCCCTGTAGTCAGGGCCCCCTTTGTAGAGAGGGCCCCCCCCTGGGGGGTAGCCAGGGCCCCCCCCTGTAGTTAGCCGGGCCCCCCTTGTAGCCCGGGCCCCTTTTTTAAAACCCCGGGGGCCCCCCCTAGTAGCCCGGGCTCCCCCTTTTTTAGCCCCGGGGTCCCTTTTTGTAGTCCCGGGCCCCCCTCCCTTGGGTTTTGGGGCCCCCCCCTAAATAAATCAGGGCCCCCCCTTTTAGCCCAGGCCCCCCCCAGTTGTCGGGGCCCCCCTTTTTTTGCCAGGCCCCCCTTTTTTTGCCAGGCCCCCCCCCCTAGTATTCCCCGGGGCCCCCCTTTTTTTTAAACCAAAGGGCCCCCCCCATGTAGGTAGCAAGGGGCCCCCCTTGTAAACCAGGGCCCCCTGTAGGTTAGCCCCGGGCCCCCCCTTTGTAGTCAGGGGCCCCCCCGTAGATACCGGGCCCCCCCCGTAATTTGCCAGGGCCCCCCCCGAGGGATTTAGGGCCCCCCCAAAAGGTAGCCAGGGCCCCCTTTGTAGAGAGGGCCCCCCCATGTAGGTAAGGGAAAGGGCCCCCCCTGGTTTGTTACCAGGGCCCCCATTTTAGTTAGCCAGGGCCCCCCTTGTAGTCAGGGCCCCCCATAGGGAGCCAGGCCCCCCTAGTAGTCAGGGGCCCCCTTTTTTTAACCCCCCGGCCCCCCCAGTAGCCAGGGCCCCTTTTTTTAGCCAGGACCCCCCCTTTTTGGCCAAAGGCCCCCCCCGTAGGCCAGGCCCCCCTTTTTGAGGGCCCGGAAACCCCCCTTTTGTTTGCCAAAGGGCCCCCTTTAGAGTCAGGGCCCCCCCCCTTTTGGGAAAAACAGGGCCCCCCTTGTAAATCCCGGGGCCCCCCCCTAGTAGTCAGGGCCCCCCCTTTTTTTTTTCCCGGGCCCCCCCCATAGCAGGGCCCCCCTATTTGTAGGGCCCCCCTTTTTTTTAGCCAGGGTTTCCCCCTTTTTTTAGGGCCCGGGCCCCTTTTTTGGTTTGCAGGGGGGCCCCCCCTTTAGTCAGGGGCCCCCCCTTTTGGATCAGGGCCCCCCCTTTTTGTAGTCGGGGGCCCCCCTTTTTTTTTGCCAGGGCCCCCTCTATTATTTAGGGGGCCCCCCCTTGTAGCCAGGGCCCCCCCCCAGTGTCAAGGGCCCCCCCCCTAAATATCCCCGGGCCCCCCTTGTAGCCAGGAACCCCCCCCCCCCCCCCCAGTAAATTCCCGGGCCCCCCCCTTTTTTAGCCAGGCCCCCTTAGTAGTCAGGGCCCCCCTATATCCCGGGCCCCCCTTTTTTTTTACCAGGGCCCCCTTTTTGTAGCCAGGGGGCCCCTTTTTTTTTAGCCAGGGCCCCCCCTAGGTTTAAGGGGCCCCCGTGGTAAGTTTTTAAAAAAAATTTAAAAAAACAAACAAACCCCTTAACCCGGCTTCCGGGGGCTCCTGCTCCCGGCCCCCCGAGCTGCCGCCGGGGGGCCGTATGCCGCCCTGAAAAAGGCGGCGCGGTGGGAAAAGGGAAGTCACCCGCGCCGCCTACCCTCAGCAGTAGGGGGCCGGCGCCCGGCAGGGTGAAGGGCCAATGCGTTCAGCCGCCGGGGGGGGTAACGGAGCGCCGCGTAGTGGCGCCCCTGCTCCGCTGAAACCCGACAGCCCCGGGAGTGGGGACATTAGTCCCCCCCTACCGGGCCCGGTCCCGGGCGTCGGGACGGGGGCATCCGGGGCCCACAAAACGGGTCGGGGGGGCCCACCGGGGGATTCCCCCGGGCCCCCGGGGCCCAGTCCCACCCGGGGGCAAATATTAAAAAGTAGTTATTTTTTTTGTACATTGGGGCAGTAAATTTTTGTTAAATTAAAATTCTTTTTAAAATAGGGGACAGTAAATTTAAATAGTTTTTTATTCTTGTACGTAGGGGGGAGGAAATTTTAGAATTTTTTCTTTTGGTATAGGGGGAAATATTTTTAGTAGTTATAAATTTTTGTACGTAGGGGGCAGGATTATTTGGGAGTTATTTTCTTTTTATATAGGGGAAGTTTATTAGTTTAAACTTTTTTGTACAAGGGGGCAAATATTATAGTAGTTTTTATTCTTGTACATAGGAAAGGGAGTAAATTTTAGGAGTTTATAATTTTTTGTTTCATGGGAGCAGTAAATTAAAAAAGGTTAAAATTCTTGTACAAAAGGGGGCATATTTCAGTAGTTTTATTCTTGTACATTGGGGGGCAGTATTAAAAGTAGTTTTCCCGGGGTGCCCGCTAGGCTGTTTTATTCGGGGGCTCGGGCCCCGAATAAAACTCCCTGTGCCCCCCCTTCCCCTCGGGGTCCAGGGCCCCTGCCGGCCCGGGGGCCCCCCTTGGCTCTTCCGCTTTCATGGCGCCCTCAAAGCTGAGGGCTTCTGGGGGGGAAGGGGAGCGAGCACTCACTGCCCCGCAGGGCAGTGTCGGGGCCCCCCAGGTCCTACACCGCGAGGCCCGCCGGGTCCCACAGCGCTGAGGACCCCCCCCCCCCGTTTGGGGGTTCCCCGCCGGGAAACGGACCCCATGACATCACGTCATCGCGCCCCTGCCCCGTCCCCTCGGGCCACACGC